>JAJAGP010004632.1:0-45948 GCA_025084515.1 Ancistrus triradiatus
GCAGCCAGTAGACTCTAGAGCAGCGAAATGTGTTCTATGGAGTGACGTCTCAGCCTTCTCTATCGGTAGTCTGATGGATGAGTGATGGTTTGGTGAAAGCCAGTAGAACGTTACCTGCTTGACTGCAGTGTGACAACTGTGACGTTTGGTGGAGGACAGATAATGTTATGGGGTTGTTTTTAATGGCTTGGTGACCTCTTAGCTCCAGTGAAGTGAAATCTTATTTCTTTTGCTGTTCCAGCATGACTGTGCCCCAGTGCACAAAGATATGTCTATATAGGCAATGTTGGGTGAGCCCTGATCTCAACCCCATCAGCTACCTGTAGTCACACTCCAAAATCTCGTAAAAAGCATTCCCTGAAGAGAGGAAGCTGATATAGCTGCAATTCGGGGACCAACTCCTTATCAGTGCCTGTGGATTTAGAATGGGATGACGTTTAAGCTCCTGGAGGTCTAATGTGTAGGTGTCCCAATACTTTTGTCCATACAGCGTGTGCGTGTCTATGTATGTTTGATAATACATTTAGATTTGATGAGACAAATACATAGACAGACAGTATTGTAGTAACTAAGCCAATGTATTTAAAAGCTAAACGCTGCTGCACGGAGGAAGTCACGTATCACGTGATCACGTGTTGCTGGCCAAAGGACAGTTGATGACAGCGTGATGGCGCTCTTTCTCTCCGGATGTCGCATGTCACGGGACAGCAGTTAAAACAGGCATCTTTCATCGTTCACATAATCGATATAAGCTTCATCCTTAATTCTTCTATAAATGAAGCAGGGCCAAACCAACCAACCTTGCTACGCCTGTGACATCGTCAATAACCGCATATCCACAATGAACACCGTGCATGTCTGTACAGCATGAAGCCTATTCTTATTAGGTTCTAACAGGAATAAACGGATTGAAGTGTTTCTCACCGATCTGTCCGATGAACTCGATCTTAATCCCCTGATGTTCCAGTCTTTTCCCTGGGTTCTTGAGCGTGATGTTGACTTTGCCCGACACCGTCTCGCCGTCGTAGAATAAGAAGTATTTGTCCTTCTTCCCATCTTCTGTCTTGTGCTCTACCTTTTTGCGTGTCTCAGCGTCATTCAGAACTATGTCGATTTCAGCACTTTGACCAAAACCGAAAAAGCTCATCCCTGCACCGTGTGGATGGAAAACGTTTTCAGATGAACACCTGATTAACTCAACATCTATCCAGATCCGCGCGGAGACCTGATGAACCTCTGCCCTGCTCACCACATGGAGATGGAACCAGCTGCTTTAAAAGATAACGCAGTTATCAACCAGTAGCACAACCTGCAACTGAGCTTAAAATTGTATTGCTACAAACACTGTGAAACATCCACGTTAGGAGACTCCAACCAGTATGAAGCGCTTGTTTCCAAAATAAAAGTCTGCAGCGTTACATCCAACGTCCATATCGGGAGCTAAAATTTAACTAAGCAGATCAAGGGCGTCAAGATCGCCTCACAGCTCCAGAGACCCAGGTTTCTGGAACCTCGGTCCTGACTTAAGCAGGGTCTAGCAAATTATTGGGCTAATCATAGTGTGCAAGGGCCAAGGGCCCAATCCATTCCTGACTTGGATTAAGCTAGTGAGGATCCGCAAAACGGTCATCACTAGTGGAAAAAACAAACAAAAAAACAATAACCTCGTGGGGACCAGCAAAAGGTCCCCACAATGTTATGAACGTCTCATCTTTCTATCCTTGTGTGGACATATGGTCCGAAGAATAATATAAAAACGCACTCACACCAAAGATGGTTCTTGCGTTCCTTTTAGATTCGAAATAAACGTGAACGGTTGTGCCAAACAGAGTGTGATCCGAAATCTTGAAGATATTGCTGAAACGGGCAGACATTTTTATATATATTTTTTATTTTATATGTATTTTTTAATGAATTAATTTGCAGTAAAAGTATAGGCAAATTTGATAATAGATTAAGTAATAAAAAAGGAAGTAGTATAGAAGCTGAGCTGCACTAAAACACAAGTAAACGAAATGACAATAAGAATAACGAATAAAAAGTATAATAAAATGTAATTCAACTGTTTAACGTTGGGTGGCGGTGGTGCAGTGGTTAGTGCTGTCGCCTCATAAATTCCATATAGTCCTGATTTGATTGCTAGTTCGGATTGAACCTGTGTGGAGTTTGTATGTTATCCCCGTGTCTGGTTGGGTTTTCTTCAGATAACCCGGTTTCCTCCACATTCCAAAGACACGCAACAGGTCAGTTGGTGTCTCTAAATGTCTCAGTGTTGAATCAATACAGAGTAGAACTTGGTGTAGAATGTCTCCCCCTATTGACTGACACGAGGAATAAATAATCAGAGGTTTCCATGACAACGGTACACCGATGTAACTGTCACTAACAACAGTGTTCAGGAGAAGCTGCAGCCGAGACAAACATTAATCAGTAGTATTAGTAGTGCTAATGCTTTTATTTAAACTAAACCCACGTGCTACATTACTGCCAAAATATTTCTGTTTCCTTTTGGCGAGTGTCGTTTCAGCACTAGGTAACGTTTTGCGTTAAGATGTAACTTGAGTTTGACGGTTTGCTGGAAATGGGCAAGAAGAGCGTTGGACGGAAAGCTGCTCTCGCTGAATCTTTCATACAGTTCCAGTAAGTTCACTCCAAAGTGCACTTAAGATGAATAACCACAGAGGAGGGTAGAACAGCCAAAGCTTACTCGGTGTACTACAAACATGACGCGTAGTGATGCACACTGGATCAGATTTACTTTTCAGAACATGTCATGGCGATATAATGGCAAGACCAAAGCAAACAAAATAATATGGGATTAACTGATTGCAGACAGAGGCTTATCCTTGACAGGAACCTGTTAGTTCAATGTCAATAACTGTAGGCATATTAACGCTAAATGCCCAAAAGTATATGGACACTCCTTGTGGCTTGTAAGTTGTGAAAACAGCAGTTCTACAGGACCTGTGTTCGAACTGCAGCTGGGCTGCCAATGGAAGACTGGACTGCTAGCGAGGTTCATATGGGATTCAGCTGTTTCATCCAAAACTTCTGCCAACATGCACACAGTAAAGCACACATACACTCCGCAATCGCTTTATTAGGTACACCTTGTTTATACACTCATTGTCCATGTAATCAGTTTCACTTTGTAGTTTTACAGTTACAGACTGTAGTCCATCTGTTTATCTACATGGTTTTCACACCACTGTATGTGGTAACTTAAACTGATAAAATGGACAGTGGGTATAGAATCAAGTAGGTGTACCTGATAAAGTGATCATTGAGTGTATATGCAATTTCCAGAAACAACAACAGTTGAAACATGTACAGCATAAAATATACCTACAATGTGAACACAATATCCATTCATCTTCATGGATTTGGTTTCATGGCTGCATAACAAGCTCAGTTTTGGCTGGAGTGTACAGCGCACTGTCACTAACCTCTGGAGCAGTGGAAACAACACATTGCTTTGCCCCCTGATAGTCTAGTGGACAAATTTGGGTTCGGCACATTCCAAACCTGTCTGAATATGTAATGTAAGGTCTGCTAATCCCGTTAATTCTGAAGGGAAAACAGATACAGTGGAAGAATTTGATTGGCCTGTACAGCCCTGACCCAAACAGTATCTTTGAAATGAATTGTAACACCCAATATAAGGCAGGCTTTATCTCCAAACAGTATATTCTGATCTTACTTAGGCTCTTGTGGCTGTGTGGAAGCAATTCCCAAAATCTAATGGAAGGCATTACCAGAAGAGCTACAACCTTCTGATGAGTAGCTCATAACCACTGAGCCACCACTGTCATTACTGCACCTGTAGTTTTGTCTAGAAATATATTTAAGCCGATTCACAGTTAAGTGAAATTCCATTTTCGTTCCAATAAACTAATGGAAAGGTTAGATATATAATACACTGTGGAACCTTTAGAAATTTAGCTAGAGAAAAATGTAGCTGGAAGTTAATAAGGAACTAAAAAGTATATATATATAAATGTGACAATAAACAGTTACTACCAGCCTTTGAATGTATATTGATAAGTGTTCAGTGGTGCTTGAAAGTTTGTGAATCCTTTCGAACTTTATAGATTTCTGCATAAAAATGATCTAAAACATCATCAGATTTTCACACAAGTTCTAAAATTAGATAAAGAGAACCCAGTTAAACAAATGAGACAAAAATATTATACTTGGTCACACCAGGTACTGAAAGCAAAGGTTCACATACTTTTGCCACTCAATGATATGTAATATTGGGTAATAATATTGGGTCCACAATAAATAAATGACCAAGTATAATACTTTTGTCTCATTTGTTTAACCGGGTTCTCTTTATCTATTTTTAAGGCTTGTGTGAAACCTGATGATGTTTTAGGTCATATTTATGCAGAAATATAGAAAATTCTATATTTTTTCTATCAAGCACCACTGTAAGGAGTATACATTTTGCATCTCACACAGAATTCAAGTTAAAAGAAAAGAAACTGAAGAGTTCAAAGATGAAATCAGAGAACTGGAAGCCAAGAACCGAAAACTGTTTGAATTGGTAAGTGTCCAGGATGCCAAAGACATCCGTGCTGTGTAGTTCTTAGTATGTTTAAGTTACTAATCGTGTTCCTGCTGCTGATGGTGTATGATGGTGTCTGATGGTGTATGGTCCAGCATGATCAACTTAGGAAGGAGTACCTGGATCACATTTGCCTTCTCCGCAAGCAAGTGAAGGAGCAGGAGAAGGAGCTGGAGCAGAGGGAGGTTTTCAGCAAAGGGCAGGTAGCAGAGGCAGTACAACAAAATCTAGAGCTTGCAAATACCCAAGAGGAAGAGCTGGCAGGTATGCATGCTTACATTTACATTTATTCATTTAGCAAACACTCTTATCCAGGGCGACATACAACTGATGCAACCTTACAATCCAAGCATTTGGGGGTTGAGGGAATTGCTCAAGGGTCCAACAGTTGTACCACTTATGGAAATTTACATTTATGGAAATTTACATTTACATTTACAGCATTTAGCACTTATCCAGAGCGACTTACAATTGATAGTCTTACAATACAAGCATTTGTGGGTTAAGGGCCTTGCTCAAGGACCCAACAGTGGCAGCTTGGCAGAGGCGGGATTTGAACCCTGGACCTTCTGGTCCAGAGTTCAGTACCTTAACCGCTAGGCTACCACTGTCCACAGGAAATGTTTGAACATCAAAAAGAACATCGCTATCTGACTGTCAGCTTAGGAACCTAATCCCATCTATGAAACATGATGCTGGGAATATCATGGCATGGGGCTGTTTTACTGCATCTGGGTCAGGATGGCTTGTCATCATTGATGGAACAATGAATTCAGAATTACAGAAAGGGCTAAACTTCCTCCAAGCTGACGTGCAGGACTGTTCAACAGTTTAGTTGTAGTTATTGCTGCACAACGGTGTCACAACAGATACTGAAAGCAAATTTCACATACCTTTGGCCCTCATAGATAACAAATGATCAAGTGATAAATTATATGTATTACTCTATAAATTATCTCATATATTTTTGGCTTAATGTATAGTTCAATTGTCTCAATTGTATAGTTCTACTTTCAGGACTTGTATGAAAAACAGATGATGTTTTAGGCCATATTTATGCAGAAATATAGATTCTAAAGGGTTCAAAAACGTATACAGTACATTTCTTATATGATATACCACCACATAAACTACACTCTTTAGATGCGATGCTTACTCAGTCTGTCTAACTTTTGCAAGGCTCCCTAGGTGGACAACATTTTCAGGCATAATGCATGCCTTTGAGGTGCCAGGGCTGAGCAAGCGCTATTGCTCCAGGCAATGTACAAGTCCTGTAAAAGTTTTGTAAGGGAGTCAGAAAGGAGAGAATTAATTGAGGTTTATGCCTAACTTTTTTTTTTACCCCATTCTCTTTGAACGTCTTTGTTTGGGAATTCCCCTGTCAACTCAACAGCTACCAATGTGCATAGGTGAGACCTGGCACTTCCCTTGAGCTAGTTTTTATTTAACTGCTGCTCATACAACATAATTTGGTAGATGAGTGTGCTAGAGAATCCATTAACTTCCCTTTTCCATACATGACACAGGAAACAGAGATTAGCTAGTGTTGCTCTGATCCTATTTGTCCCACCTAAAAACCTCATGTATAGCGATGGCATACAGTGGTGCTTGAAAGTTTGTGAACCCTTTATAATTTTCTACATTTCTGCATAAATATGACCTAAAACATCATCAGATTTTCACACAAGTCCTAAAAGTAGATAAAGAGAACCCAGTTAAACAAATGAGACAAAAATATTATACTTGGTCATTTATTTATTGAGGAAACTGATCCAATATTACATATTAGTGAGTGGCAAAAGTATGTGACCCTTTGCTTTCAGTATCTGGTGTGACCCCCCTGTGCAGCAATAACTGCAGCTAAACGTTTCCTGTAGCTGTTGATCAGTCCTGCACACCGGCTTGGAGGAATTTTAGCCCATTCCTCCGTACAGAACAGCTTCAGCTGTGGGATGTTAGTGGGTTTCCTCACATTAGCTGCTCGCTTCAGGTCCTTCCACAACATTTCCATTGGATTAAGGTCAGGACTTTGACTTGGCCATTCCAAAACATGAACTTTATTCTTCTGTAACCATTCTTTGGTAGAACGGCTTGTGTGCTTAGGGTCGCTGTCTTGCTGCATGACCCACCTTCTCTTGAGATTCAGTTCATGGACAGATGTCCTGACATTTTCCTTTAGAATTCTCTGATATAATTCAGAATTCATTGTTCCATCAATGATGGCAAGCCATCCTGGCCCAGATGCAGCAAAACAGGCCCAAACCATGATACTACCACCACCATGTTTCATAAGGTGGTAGTATCCTTATGAAAGTGTTTTACTTGTGTCATTGTAACTTGACTGCTATTTAGGGCAGGCGTCGTTGCTAGGTTATGTATATATGTCGCGGAGTAATACTTATGGAGTGTCGGTCAGAGTGCCATTATTGTGCAATAATGTCATGGGAAAAACGTCGTGGGGTCAGAACTAACTACTGTGGTATAATAATACATTTAAAACAGCATCACCTTGCTGAATTTGTGGAATTTAACAAAGCTAAAGCTAACTCTGCTGACAGTGCAGAGCCAGACACAAACTAGCAGCTTCTGCTATCTTTCTTTAGCAGCGAAGTTTCCATTAAAAGAATACTTGAACAAAATTATCTGTATGCTGTCATTTATAATTCTTGGACATAAAAAAATCGAAATTGGCCGGTCATATGTTTTAAAAATTGGAAATAGGAATTGGCCAGACTACATCGCCTGCAGCGGACATGAGAGGCAGAGCAAACAGGGGCTTATGGCGAACCATGACATAAATATTGCTTTATAAACACTTAATATTAATTTTGACCTCATCTCAATAATTTTGCCCATTTCGAGACCCATGTGGGACCCACGGATCAAGCTGGCACTCTGCTCTGTATCATGAACACTGATTGGCTTATTAGACACAGCTGGTTAAGACTGTATAAAAGCTCGGCTGTGACTGCCTCGTTGGTGGATTACTCCTGCCTCGTTTCTGGTTTCTGTGAGGAATTACACCGCTTCTGCACCGTGGTAGGCCTGAGTGTCTAATCGTGCCCCATTTTTTTGTCCTTTTGTTTTCGTCCGCATTAGCTGCGTTATATTTATGTTTCGCGGTACGCCTGAGTGTTTTAACGCCCTTGTTTTTGTTCGTGTCCTGTGTCTATATCTATCTTTTTCTGTTCACTATGTTGCCCTATGTTTTGTGGACTTTTTGCTGTTGTGACCTTTTTGTTAATAAACTTTAATTTTGATTGGAACCTGTGCTCTTCTCTCCCATTCCTGCCGTGTACATGACAGAATACAACGCCTAAACATGCAGGCGGCAGGTTCCAGGGTCACCCCAGTTTTGTCAGCGTGGGCCTATCTGCTTGAAAAGTTTGACAGAAACTCGAAGAATTGCGGTGAATTTTTTCAACAGTGCTTTCAACTTGTGGCAGAAGCCCCAATACTCAGAGTACGAAGGTGTTTTTTTTGTTTATTGGCACCTTACAGGGCGCTGCAGTGGGCCGTCAGGAACTGGCCAGAATTAGAATCGGGGACCTGTGAGCAGTGTTTTTGAAAAAAACTGGGCGAATTTAGGAGAAACAAGGGGGCTTGTGGGACACGCTGTCCAGTGAGTGCTCTGTGCACAGGTCAAAGCTCGTCCGCCACTTGCTGGATCCTCCGCTAGCAGGCTGTTCCAAGGTTCCTGTTCTTGCCAGAGCCAGGTCCATCCAGAAGACGGCAGTTCCCACATCTGTCCAGAGGACGTCTGTTCCTGAGTCAGTCCAGAGGACGTCTGTTCCCAAGGCGGTCCAAAGGGAGTCTGTTCCCGAACTGGTCCAGAAGACAGCTGTTCCAGAGTCGTTGCAGACAACATCCATCCCAGAGGACGTTCGTCCCTGAGTCATTCCAGACGACATCCGTTCAAGAGCCTGTCCAGATGACGTCCATCCCTGAGTCGTTCCAGACGATAACCGTTCCAGAGTCATTCCAGACGACATCCGTCCCCGAGTCGTTCCAGACAACATCTGTTCAAGAGCCTGTCCAGAAGACAGTTGTCCCTGAAACGTTCCAGACGATGTCCATCCCTGAGTCGTGCCAGACAACATCCTTTTCAGAGTTGTGCCAGAGGATGTCTGTTCCAGTGCCTGTCCCGAGGAAGTCAGTTGCAGAGTCTGCCCCAAGGGGGTCCGTTCAAGAGTCGTTCTAGACGACGTCCATGCCAGTGCCTGTCCAGAGCACATCGGCTCCAGAAACCATCCAGAGCACGTCAGCCCCAGAGACCGTCCAGGCAATGCTCATCACAGAAACCGTCCAGAGCATATCAGTTCCAGGGACCATCTAGACCACCTCAGCTCCAGAGACCATCCAGATGACGCTCGTCAAGTCAAGTCAGATTTATTTATTATGCGCTTTTTACAATGGAGCATTGTCTCAAAGCAACTTTACAATTTTAGATTATCTCCTAAATATCTACGTCCAATCCCAAATTGAGCAAGCCTAGGGCGACAGTGGCAAGGAAAAACTCCCTAAGTGTTATGAGGAAGAAACCTCAGAAGGACCAAGACTCAAAAAGGAACCCAACCTCCTTGAGTGGCGTAGATGATAAAAAGTAAGAATGAAATTGATTTATTTAACTAATAAGTCTTGGAGTCATAGTTCAAATAAAATGTAAAATATGCACATCGGCATAAAGTAGTCCGATACACAGAGTCACTCTAGGATATTGAGTCTAAGCAGGAAAGTTGTTGGCGGCTCTTCGTCCCCAGCTAACCGGAGGAGGGAGAGAGTTACTGCCCTCTGGTGGCCCGGGTATGATGGGGCTGGAGCTGATGATGGAAGCAGCTTGAGTGAAGCTGCAGCAGATGAACATCATGTGTGGGGCTGGAACTGGTACCGGAACACAGCTCGGAGAGAAAACAGAAAATGTAATTAGTTATTGATTAAAAACAGTGTCTATTAATAATCACTGATGCCAAGTGTAGCATGAGACCCCGGCAACATTAGCTATAGCAGCATAGCTAGAAAGAATAGAAGTCCAGTCCAGTTCTGAGACAGTCCAGTCGGGACTCGTTCCAGAGACAGTCAAGTCTGAGCCTATCCCAGAGTTTGCCAAGTCGGAGCCCATTTCAAGGACTGTCAAGTCGGAGCCAGTCTCAAAGACTGTGAAGTCAAAGCCAGTTTCAGAAACTGTCCAGTTGGCGCCTGTCCCAGTGTCTGCCAAGTCAGAGCTCGTTCCAGGCTCAGCCAAGTTGTCGTCGGTTTCAGAGTTGGTTGCAAGAACGACTTCCGTTTCAGAGTCCGACGGGGACTCCCGATCCAGAAACAGTCGCGATGGCAATTCCCTTTCCAGAGACGGTTTTGGCGACGTCAACACCCCAGCAGCATGACACCGACTCCGCTCGCCAGCAGCACGACAGAGACTCTGCTCGCAAGCCGCCAGATATCTACCAGAATCTGTCAAGATGTCGTCCTTGGAGAAAACCACCGGAGGTCTTGGAGGATCCGAGAGGCCGCCATTGGAGTCCTAGCTCCGTATCGGACTCTGTGGGAAGGGGGTGCTTTCACGGTTCGCCATAAACCCCTGTTTCTTCTGCCTCTTGTTTCTGCTAGGGGTGATCCGGACTACATTGCCTGTAGCCCTCCGCTGGGTCACAAGGGACCTTTGTGCTGTGAACACTGATTGGCTTATTAGACTGTTAAGACTGTATATAAGCTCGGATATGACTGATGCCCCTTGCGTTGTATTGAGTCAGTTATGTCCGACCCCGCCGTGCGCCTACCTATGGATTACGCCTTATGGATCATACTTACAGTGGGGCAAGAAAGTATTTAGTATTTAGTCAGCCACTGATTGTGCAAGTTCTCCTGATTGTGCAGTTCCTGTCGTAGCGCTCGTTGTTTGTTTGCAGCTGTTTGTTAGCAGCAACTAGCAACCGGTTAAGCAATTCTTCGCATTTTTTCTTTACTAAATTTGAACTTAAAATCAAATTGTTAGTTTCACTTGCCACTTGCACTAGCCACCACCGAGTTTGGCTCACAGGCACGGTGTGTGTCTTGGCACGTGAATTTTTGGTTGCTGATGACGTAAAAACTGTCGTGTAGCTACACTTCAACTATGAGAGACAAAATGAGGAAAAAAAATCCAGGAAATCAAATTGTAGGATTTTTAAAGAATTTAATCGTAAATCATGGTGGAAAATAAGTATTTGGTCAGTACATTTGGTTCAACTCAATACTTTGTAATATAACCTCTCTCGTCTTTCTAGGTAGGAGAACTTACACAATCAGTGGCTGACAAAATACTTTTTTACCCCACTGTGCTTCCTGGTGGATTACTAATGCCTCGTTTCTGGATTCTGTGTGTAATTACTCCGCTTTTGCCCCGTGGTACGCCTGAGCGTCTAATCGTTCTACTGTTTTCGTTTGCATTAGTCACGTTATGTTTATGTTTCACGGTATTCCTGAGTGTTAACTCCCTTATTGTTTTTGTCTGCGTCCTGTGTTTATATCGAGTTCTTTCTGTTCGCTGTGTTGCCCTTTGTTTTGTGGACTTTTTGCTTTTGTAAACTTTTTGTTAATAAACTTTCATTTTGATTGGAACCTGTGCTCGTCTCTCCCATTCCTGCCATGTGTGTGACAATTTCTAGTTCATGGTATTTTTAAAGATAATTTTATTCTGGTTTCTAATAATGTACTATTGAAATGAGCATTACCCTCGGTACACCCCTGCTTCACACTTCTTGTGTTTGTGTGTGTGGGAGATTTGCACAGGCAGCTGACAGGTGTGCAGGGACAGGTTACGGAGCTGCAGGTACAGAGGAAAGAGTACGTGAGGAGCTCTGAGCATCAGCAGCAGATACAGGACTTGCAGTCAGAGCATATCTCTATGCAAAAGGACCTCCAAGAGATGCCAGGTCAGCTAGAGTCCCTAGTTCTTTTGTAGATTATTCCTTAGAATATTAGAATATTAATATGGTTATTTCTGAATCACTCCCCTTTCTGTGAGTGTAGGAAATCTTATCTTGTCATTGTGTGTAGTGAATTTGACAGTGTACATTGACAGAGAATATAAAGTAGTCTTGACCAATTTAACACAAGTCTTTTCGCTGCAGAAAACATGAAGCGTTCTCTGAATGCTGCCTTGAGTGAAATAGACAAGCAAACATCTCAGCAGATTGATGAGAAGAAGCAACTTGCTATAGAGGTATAAACATACAATTCATGGACAAGTAAGTGTGCTTTGAGAAAAAAAAATCTCCCTGTGACTGAAGGTGGCGTTTGGGACGGGGCCCGAATTACCATGCGAAGGTTCCAGCCAATAGGAAGTGTTCCCTCTGCATTTCAACTTTCTTTCACCACAATATTCTCACAGAAATACTTTCATTAATCCTATAAGCAAACGTAAAACAGATTTATCTCATATAATGCACACACACTATGTTGTGTAACTTTGTCAATATTCTATCAGCATGTATCATGAATTCCTATTTCACAGGCTATCTAAAATTCCTATAGGTATTTTCACTGGGTATTGTTTGTTTTTAACCTTTAAGTAACAAACTTTAAGTAATCCAACATAGTTGAGGACACACTATGTTATTTCATCAAAGAAAAGATAACATTTCTTTAACATAAGGTTAAAGAATACAAAGAATCCTGTGGCTATCGTATTTAATGTTCAAGATAGATATGTGAAGTTTGGTATCAAATTAAACATAAAGAATAATTTTAGCTGGATACTTCACAATTGGTAGAAGTTACACAGGATACATTTAATGCAAAATGTCCTTGTTCTAATGACCTGTTTTATGACCCATGATTCCCCTTTAAAAAAGCCATTGCATTCTCTAGCCATCTGTTGAATGTGAGGCGATATTCGTCTGGTTCCATGGCAGATTAAGTGTCATAGGGCCTCATAGTTTCTCCCAGTTGGCAATTCAATATTAAATCTAGATGTGTACAGCCATAGTTTGAATGAGGGAACCTTTAGGAGGCATGGTCAAAGGTATGGTACGGCAAAAGTATGGCCCATAGGCTTACTTAGGCCAACTTAATTGAGGGGTAGATGTCCATGGTAGTGTTTGTGGAGGTGTAAATCACAGAACCTGGAGATGTTTCCCCCATTCTGAGATTGTCAGAATCTGTGTTTTATGGAACTTGAAAGCCAGACTTGTTGGCACCGGAACTGGCTGTAGATGGGTCTCTCCGTTTTATAGTGATGGGGATTGAAGGTGTGGCAGTAGAGGTTCACTTAGCTACCCCCTTCTCTCTGTCGAGGAGGACACACCCTTCTCGCTGCGATTTTGATCTATAATGATCATATAAAGTTTGAATCCAGCAGAAATCGGTACACAATAATTATGTATGGATGTTCAAATGTCCACAGTAATTTGACCATGTAGTTTATCTTTCTGATGTTTATAAATAAATGTAGAGGCATGCATTTCATGAACACCAATTATGCTGTTGTGCTGTTTTAGGGGATGTTAAATCAGATGGACACACTCAGTTGCCATGAGTTTAAAGAGAATGGTTGGCTAAAGGCTCAGGTAATGACTTCTAAATAATTAAACAGAAAACTCATTGGTACCACTTTTCTTAATCAGCCTCATACTGAACATATGGAAAGCTTCTCTTGTTTGTTGTCCTGCCCGTGCCAGCTTGCTATCTATCGTAATGAGGTCTCAGTACTGGACACAGCTGTGAGGAGCTTAGAGGAGGAGAACTTGAAGCATCTGAGAGAACAGTTTGAGCATCATCTCAGTCAGCTGCCGATCTCAAGGTATTACTTGCTGTAATTATGGCTTAAGCGCTCTCTAAGCTTTTGATTACCTTTAGGTTTTTTCCACTGCACAGAATAACAAATTTTGCTACCAGAAAGCTGTAGCTTTTTCCACTGGAATGATCATATGTCCTTATCCAGGAGTGTTTTTAGCAGGCAATTGATCGTGTTAGCGTTAATAGCTTACAAACAGAGCACTAACTAAAACCCTATTAGAGGACCGATACCCAGTCCTGTTAGGACAAGAACAACTTTAGCTAACACAACTTTTATTTTTAAATATGTGAGTGGAGTGTTAATCCTGGCTTGAGTTCTGGGTATAATGGTGGACATGTTGAGCAAGGTCTGTAAATATAAAGCTTTTTATTTCTCCATATTCTTTCCTATGACTTATGGGAGACCCTATAATTAGTGGTGTTAAGGGAAGGGATTGCTGGTGAATAGCATAATTATGTAATGTGCTAAATGTATATGAGGTTTGAGTAATGCAGCAATAATTCAGTAGCCCATCACCATGGTGACCAGGGTTTAAGAGATGGCAGTACCTTTTGGCAGAGTTGGGCATCACACAGACCCGTATTTGGCCTGAGGGAGGGGAGATCAGACCATATTCAATTTTTGGAGGATTCTTTTAAAAAGCGGAAGTCAGTTAAAGTTAAATCAAGATTTGGTATATTGTGTTTGTCATTATTGCTAATGAAATGTAAACGTCCTTCATCAGTGAGCCTTGTGTTAATGAATTTGCCACATGAACTGGTTAACCAAGTGGTAAAATGAAAGGCATAATCCTAGTCCTTTTGCCACCTTTAAGTGTTGTTGCTGTCTTGTGTAATGTTTGTTTAATCATTTTAGGTCTGTGTTGTCGCTTGAGTTGGTTGAAAGTAAACCAGAACTAAGTCTTGTTGGTTCCCGAATGTGCTTTGGAAAATCCCTGTGGTCTCTCTGAAACCTGACAGTATATCACATCCTTTAACCTACACTCAATCTGATGCAAACACACAGCTGATGTGGTCTTTGAGCTGACCAATTAATGATTAGATTAATTCTAATCTGATCAATATCTGCTACAGGAACATGCAAGCTGCAGGACTGGAGCAGACGGACTCTCACTGTGTGGAGCAGCCCATGCAGGAACTCAAAGCCAGAGCAGGTTATCTTAACATATGAACACTGTCTTTCCTGTGGTTGGTAGTGCCAGGTACACACTTCACCCACACGCCACAAGAGGGCGCTCAGGTAAAGTTAAAGATGAAAGGGTTTCGATTTCAAAATAAAAGCCTTTGCAGGATTTTGACACTGACCGTAGGATCTAGTAGGTTTATAGACTATTTTTCTAATTGTATTTTATTCACAGGAAAAACATGAACATAGTACAAGGCTGATTTATGGTCTTAAACCAAATCAATCTCACCACAGTTCTATGGAAATTCGTAGTAAAGCAACAACAGTTCCACATTTATTCATTTTTACATTATTCCTTATGGGGAAAGTTTGCTCGGTACTCGTCGTCTATAGTTCTCGGCAAACCTTCTGGAACTAATTAGCAATGAGAACTGAGGTACCACTGTAAATAAGTACTGATTCTAATCCCCATGCATGATTTTTAATGCAGCTGGAAACAAAATGTGTTTATTTTTGCTCTTGATTTATAAAAAAAAAGTTACATGAATGTACAATTAATCATACTTGTTACAGACAGTATCCATCGCAGTACAGCAGAAAATAGAATGTGAGTTCAGACATCAAGAGCACCTATATACTAATCTGACTTACTGTGCTGTCCAAATTCTACAGGTAGGGTTCTTCTGGCTGTAAGCTGTCCTCCAGTGCACACTAGGGGTGAAACCGATTAAAATCCAAATTAGTTGACTAGTTTCTCACTCCGACTAGGAAAGTTTTGGCATTACTGCTTACTGGAGAGTTAACAAAAATGAGATGCCAGCCTCAAAACTTCTAGTGCACACTAGATAGGGCACAGCGTAGGCTCAGGGACAGAGGTGCTTCTCACTTATACATGTCACCGTTACTGGCTTTCCTCAGCTTTTAGTACTTGGTGCCAACTCCATCTGACAACATAATAACATTAAGTCTATAATCAACTTTAATGCCTGCTGAGATTGAGAAGCCAAAGCAAGAAACAGGAGACACTCCTCAATACTAAATCTCTTTAATCAGCCAAGGACTTTCCTGCTCAGACCCAGGATCCTGGAGTGACTCTGTATCGGACTACTTAATGCTGATGTGCATATCTTACATTAGATTTGAACTATCACTCCAGGACTTATTAGTTTAAATAAATTAGTTTCATTCTTAATTTATCATCTACGCCGCCCAAGGAGGTTGGGTCCCTTTTTGAGTCTTGGTCCTCCCAATGTTTTTTCCTCATAACACTCAGGGAGTTTTTCCTTGCCACTGTCGCCCTAGGCTTGCTCATTTGGGATTGGACGTAGATATTAGGAGATAATCTAAAATTGTCAAGTTGCTTTGAGACAATGCTCCGTTGTAAAAAGCGCTACAGAAATATATCTGACTTGACTTTATAGCTTCCAGGGTAGCAGGGCCTCCTTTGTTGACGTCTCTGCAGCTCACCAAGTTGTTAATGATATTTAGGTCAGGGGACTCCGGTGTCTACGTCAAAAGCTTTCAGTATTGGCTGGTTGCTAAATAACCACAAAGACATTTTACATATCCTTTTCCCAATCTTCAGCAGGAGTGATAATTGTGGAGCTGAGTATGAACATGTTTGTAGTCACACAGGGATGAAATCATCTTACTCTTACCAGATTTCACCAAGATTCTTTAAGACAAGGTTCTTATCAGTGAAATGCCATGTTCACTAAATGAACCCTCACACAGCTCCTGTGGTTAAGAGGAAAGAGCCATCTGCTGGAAAAAAGCAGTTCCTAAGGACCTGGGCCTGAACGGAACCCATTAGCAGTGGTATGGATCTCCTGTGTTGGTGGCAAAGGATCACATTTCAGGAACAACAGCAACACCAGAAACATTGTCACCCGGGTCTTGCCATAAAATCTCTACAGATACTGTTCATAACGTCACCATCAAACTGACAGCATAGGATTTGTTTTAGCACAGTGCAGATAGGCATACATTTTAATATTAGCGATCAGTCTAGGTTTGTTAAATAAAGATATTTTTGTTTTTAAGTGTTGGGAAGCGAACCATTTTCTCCCTGTGACTCTGCTGTGGAAGCTGGAGATGAAACAGATCCCAGCTGCAGGTCCTCCTCTCCACTACACAATTTCAGCATGCTTCTATATGGCAGCGAGAGGGAACTCGGGGTAAGTTTTTACTTTTCTGTTACCCCTGACAAGTGTGGAATCACCACCCTTAAAGAATGTCCATCTAGGTTTTTTATTTGTTTCTTACGTGATCTTTAGCAAACTGCAGACGAGCAGCAATGTTCTTTTTGGAGAGCAGTGGCTTTCTCCTTGCAACCCTGCCATACACACCATTGTTGTTCAGTGTTCTTCTGATGGTGGACTCATGAACATTAACATTAGCCAATGTGAGAGAGGCCTTCAGTTGCTTAGTAGTTACCCTGGGGACCTTTGTGACCTTACAACCTATTACACGCCTTGCTCTTGGAGTGATCTTTGTTGGTCGGCCACTCCTGGGGAGGGTAACAGTGGTCTGGAATTTCCTCCATTTGTACACAATCTGTCTGACTGTGGATTGGTGGAGTCCAAACTCTTTAGAAGATGTTTTTTGTAACCTTTTCCAGCCTGATGAGCATTAACAACTCTTGAGGTCCTCAGAAATCTCCTTTGTTCGTACCATGATACACTTCCACACACATGTGTTGTGAAGAGCAGACTTTGATAGATCCCTGTTCTTTAAATAAAACAGGGTGCCCACTCACACCTGATTGTCATCCCATTGGTTTAAAACACCTGACTAATGTTGCCTTCAAATTATCTGCTAATGCTAAGGTTCACATACTTTTGCCACTCACTAAGATGTAATATTGGATCATTTTCCTCAATAAATAAATGACCAAGTATAATATTTTTGTCTCATTTGTTTAACTGGGTTCTCTTTATCTACTTTTAGGACTTGTGTGAAAATCTGATGATGTTTTAGGTCATATTTATGCAGAAACATAGACAATTCTAAAGGGTTCACAAACTTTCAAGCACCACTGTGCTTAAAAGTTTTTACATCGAAACCTTTTCCAGGGATCTCCATGTATTTTTCATTAAGGCAGTGCAAAATAAGCCAAATAAGAAAAAAGACAAATATGCAAATCCCTTCCAAACTTTGAGGTAGACCATTTTTTAAACATTGTAATAAGTTTCTCACCCATCTGTTGACAAACTGAAGAACCTCTAGTTTTGCTCCTCAAAGACTCAGCCATCTGGGGATACTGTTTTTGTACCAAATCATCATTACAATTTCCTTTTGACATTACCTGTGTGAAATCATATCCTTATTTTATTTATTTATTTTTTTTTGGGCTCAACTCTTTTTGGAATTTGTTGCAGGTCTGAAATGCAGTGATGTGTAAAGCTCAGTTCCTGCTCTTTCCTCACTGCCAGTTCCTCCTGGCTGGAAGGAATATCGATGGATCTGGCAGTGGCATGAAACAATCACATGCCTTGTTTCCATGGACAGAAAGTAAGCTCCTGTGTGTGTGTGTGTGTGTGTGTGTGTAGGAACCACTGCACCTGGACTCGCTGGCAAAGACGTTATTGACTGTGGTCGGCCAGGCCATGACCCTGAACGTCTTACCCTCTGATACCGAAGTCTCAAGCATGTCACCACACCTTGACCTTTACCAAGCACAAAACCAGCCTCTCACATCACGCATCATCCGTAACAAGTTCCAGTAACAGCACAACTGTCCTCTTCATTTTTTTTTTTAAATTCCAATCCTAGGTCTTATAAAATTTATAAAATCGTTAAATCAAATGCTTATGTGAGATTAAACTGTGCACCTGCTGCAGCTGTTCTACATCATTCTAATAATTCACAATATAATGCATAGCAATCAGTCACAGCATTAAATGCAACAGGTTCCCCTTATGCCACCAAGTGGCACTCTGACCTGTCGAGGCACGGACTCCACAAGGCTTCTGGAGGCGTCCCGTGGCTGGCATGTCTCGATGGATCAGAACTTGTTTGTCCAGCACAGATGTGGATTGAGTCAACACCCTGAAAACTGATTTAAATAAACACAAAATAACTCGTACAGAAAGCCTTATGTTCTCAATCATATGCACAAAGCACCCAGTGTGATTCTCAAACCAACCAAGCAGGATCTAGACCCAGTCATTTCATATTTATCTTCAAATTCTCCCCCTAAAATTTACAACACAGACGGGAGGAAGTAAAGAAATGCGGGTGATCGTGTCACTTGTGGAAGCTGCTCTTTTATTTGAAAATCAACCAAATTCTGCTCACATACATTTCATATAGATATAAACAAAAATAGAATCTGCAGGGACAATGCAGCAAATATGCTAAATGGATGGAGAGAATCGCCTTCATACCGGGACCATCTTCACAGACTGAGGACACGCGCTCCTCTGTCGGACAGGCTCCAGGTTTATTTACACTAAGCACCGATCAACAGTGCTTCTCCTTCCTGTGTTCTACTGCTAATTTACAAAGACCTAACAAAAGAACCACACCCTGAAGATGGCAACCTGTGACATATACATCCCTTACCAGTGCTTCTAGTTCAATGAAGGACGCCCCCTAGTGCCAACATAAGAAAGATGGCCGAGGCATGAAGGTGATTCCGCACATTCAAGTTGGAAAGGCAGCTGTATAAATGTCAATGTAAAATAATGACAAGCATAAAGCAAACAGTTCCTCTCCAATGCAATGCTGCAGAATCACAAATGTAGTGATAGTCTGATAAACGTTCCCTTGGAAAAACCCCAGGCTCTGAATCGCCTACGGATTAACTGTGCGCTCCCCTCTCATTTCCCTTATAAAATGCAGGGGAGCGTTTCCAAGCAAAAGGAACTGCATTAAGAAGCAGAATGGTTTAAAGAATACTTAATGCTCCGTCATTCAGTTTACAGGTGGTTTCATTATTTCATCTTATATTATCTTTTTCTTCAACACAGGCACTCAAAATCTGGTTTTGCAATCATACCCATAAAAACCATGTTCCTACACACCTCCCAGAAGGGAAGAGCTTGATAAAGTCATTATTTTATCTGTCAAGTCCTCTGTGGGTAAATCATAAATAAATACAAACAATACACAAGGAATGTCTACTGCAAAAGTAATAACCTGAAAGGGCACAAATCAGAGAAACTAAAGTCAACAATTGTAAATGGTGATGGTTAAATTAGGTATTTTGCGATTGCTGAACAGATAAAGAAAGAACTTCCCTCCCACCCCGAAAAAAGGCCTGGTCCCTTTTCCCCCAGTCCCACCATGTCCACATACCCCCCTTCGCCCAATCTCTACCACAAAAGTTACCCGTGTGTGTCGTTACAGGTGCAAATCCATGTGGAACACCTGCAGCTTGGTTACTGTTAGACAGCTTACAAAACTTGTCAGACCCAACCAACCCCTCCCCTCCCCAATCCATCCACCCACCCCACCCCACCCACCCTTCTTCCTTTCCGTGTCAGTACTGGGGCCACACATTTAGTCAAACCGTGAACTGGGAACAGATTAAAGGTTTGAGAGTGGCGGCTGTTCGCTTCATCCTCAGGGAGCAGACGCACTGCGGATTCACATGAACTGCATCTGGAACAGAAACAGAACCACGTTACTCACTGGAGTTACAGCTCAGGACTGTCCAAACTTTGCCATGCTTGCAATGTAAAGAAAACGGGGACACCCACATATAGAGAACATGTCAGTGACGATAGGTGTTGACAGGTGAATGAAAAGCGAGAGGGGAATAAAGACGGGGGGGGAGAAAAATGACAACCATTAGTAAGCAGTAACTGTGGACAATCTCCATGCCAACAATTACAAATCCTGAGGAACACTACATGGCCAAACGTATGTGAACACCCAAACACCCAAGTCCTTGTTGCTTATTAATACAGAGTTTTCCCGGTGTTGCAATGGCAGCTTCAGTCTTTTGGAAAATGCTTTTGAAGATGGAGGGGATTTTGTTCATTTTCGCTGGATATTTCCCAGTTGCTGGATGGGATTTGTGGTCAGAAGAGAGACAAGGCAAGTTGTAACATGACAGATGTTTTCTTTGATGCCTTGCTAAATCAGAAAAGGGTATCCCCAAAATGTTGGCTCACAGTCAGAAGCACACAGATTGTCAGCCCAAATCGTGCAGAAGAGCAAAAATTATTCTTACGGCACCAAAATAAATTTGGCACTATGCATTCAGGCAATGAAGGATTTCTGAGCATCTGATAGCCCAGATTAATCTATTAGTGTATTAGAGTCAAGTGTGTTTATGTCTAAACGTATCCACTGCTCCACAATTCAACTGTGTGACCACAGAAGGAGTTGCATAGCATCATACATGTTATTAGGCTTACTGCAAGTCCTCAGTCACAGTATTCATGAAGGTCTTATGGTCCAATAAGCTCATCTTGTCCTATTTTTAATGTCCATAAGGCTAGAGTCGATAATTGGTATAACCGAATATCGCATTCATTTAACGATCATTCTTGCATTTTCTTTAACCAAAGAACCTCTGGTGTGTGAGATCCTCTATCCTACACAGTACACAACTGATGAGACTGTTCAAAAGAACAATACTAATCTGCCTGTGGGGCAATATTTCGGTCTCAACTGAACAGCTTTGGAGAACCACTGGATGTTAACCATGTTTTATGGCATCTGTGCTGAGGGACTTCTCTCTGTACTTCAACAGTGGAAACCGAATGAGAATCAAGTGCAACAAGCTACACAACAGACAGCTGCACATACACAGTGAGCAGTGCACCAGGCTGCAGGTCAGACCAGGCATCTTTCAACAGTGTGCGTTTCACCGGCGGACTGACTGCAGAAATGTTACAACAATTATGGAGTTCAATTAACACAGCCATCATAATATATAATGGTGTGATATTAGAGGCTAACCCAGTGGTCATAAGGCCATATGGTAATCATTAATCCATTGGAAAAGTAAGTGTGCCATGTTGTAAAACCACTGGTAACGCAATCCTTCCTAACCCATTTGGATAGCATGATCATTTTTCAGCATCCTATGACTGTGCCAGCGGTCATCAAATTCTTCATAACTGTTATAGCATCTGTTAGAAATGGATGTAGCTGAAATGGTAAACTCCACTAAACAGGTTCATATACTTTTGGCAATGTACTATTACTACAATAACAAGGAGTTACTGCAAAAGAAAAAGCATGGTATAAACAAAGTTATCTATTAATAGAAGCAGACCCAGTGCCATTTACATGCACAAATACAAACACGGTCCAGACATGCTGTACCTAAAAGTGCCTCTAAAGGAAATCCTTGAGAGAAAGCTGTGCAAAGGGGTCCTGTCCCGGAGGCCTAAGAGGACTCTGACTGGAAGGACTAGACGCAGCCGAGGGCTAGTTCAGAGAAAACAAGAAAGTATGAAGGAGGCCACACACACACACACACACACACACGGAAAACCACAGAGCAAGAGTGGCTAGAAAATAAAGTGGACAGGTCTGCTTCTTTAAGGTATGCACACTAGCATACTTCAGAAATGGGAAGAGGTGGTCACACCAGGAGAAGCATTTTTTAAATATCTATGCATTGAAACGAAATGCATATCCTTTATCTCGATAAAGGTATCCCAAGCCTTCATGCTAGCCTCGTTCAGAAGAGCACTGCAATGGAACATGGAGATGTGTTTAAGATTCACTCAAGTGCCATGAGAACATGGGTTCTAATGAGCTAGAATTGCCGTTGCCTCTGGGAGAGTTCAATCTCATAATGCCATTCCACCCAGAGAAGCATGGGGAGTTCTGCAACACACCACATTCCACTGCAGTATGTTCTCATTTTCAGAAGAGACTGCAGCTTTCTAGGACAATAAAGGAATGGCTCCACAAAAAAATTTAACTTGCACACTTTTCCACTTGTTTGAAATATAGCTGGCCAACCTTTATGTTTTGCACTGGAGAAACAAAAGATGACATGCTTTCATTTGTTAGTAACGTTGGCATTAGAGATCCAGGTATAACACTAAAGTATGGACACTGAGTACCATGTGAGGAAATGTGTGTCTAAAATAAACTGAAGTGATTAGGGTGGGAATAAATTCAGTCTTGCAACAATCGACAAACAGACTACATCCCAAAAGTCATAACACCCTAAAAATGGTTAGTAATTACTACACCAGCAGTGGTATAGTGATAGACTAATGAGCAGGAGTTGTGACGTGTGATTATTTCGTTTATTTCAAATTTACAAGTACCATGTGAAACTCTCTCAGGTACTCTCCGATTTAAGATGGGGATATGTTCTGACAATCCATCATAAGCTGAATTTCATAAACTGAGACTAAATCTGCATGGACAAACAGACTAAGCTCATTATGCTGTCTGGTTGCCGTCTTCATAGACACCTTGATTAATCAATGGCCCAGCTTTTGCGGTGGTGGGTAGATCATCGCTCATTCGGCCTTCCCTCCCTCAGACTCAGCTAAGCGTGTCAGTGCATCAGTTGGTGGCACCATCGAGTCCCCACAAGGGATCTCTGTAACTGTGGACTGTAATAGTATGGTTGCTCTGCCCCTCCCAAGTTCCCCAGAAATGTTGTTCTTGTAATAAATCCCAAACACGTCTAGGATGAACAACTACATATGAAGTTGACTGGAATATTGGTAAAGATTTTCACAGAACCATTCATTTATCAGCAAGATTTATGCCATGCAGGACCGGTCATCATTTTGGCAGCAATGACTTTGATGGAGGTTGTAAATCCAATACCTGTGCTCCTGAGAGTGGACCAAAGGGGTTAGCCGGCCTCATTACAGGCTGTGTGTACATCATGGTGGGCTGAGTCATCATGGCCACTGGAGCCATCTGTGTTGGCTGTACAAACATGAACATAGTCATAAAACTAAATATTAGAGCTGTGGAACAATCAATGTTTAATCATATTAATCACGTCAGTTTTATCACCTTAATTCTTCTTAATCACATTATCGCTTCCTTCTATAAAAAGCACTACACCGCCATACAAGGGGACAGGCTTTGACAGAATGACACAGAAAAACAGTTGTAATTACCAGAGTAATACCTTTTAAACCTAAAGATACTCATTTTAGGGGGCAAACTTCTCATGTCAAGCATGGTGTTAAATCATTAAGTAACGTTTAATACGGTTATGCAACGCTTCTGCTGTCACAGATTACTGAGGGGTGTGTCCCAACTCATTTATGACCCTTACAAACCCTGTTCTCCATAGGTCAAGTGTTCAAAGATCATATGTGGAATGTAGGAAAATGCTGATTTAGGGACCAATTTCAACGAAACACACAAGTACAGGAGCCTCGTCAAAATTACCAGCATCAAAATGTTGCGTTAACTAAATTAGTCAGTACTATGTAAACTGCACATTGTTCAAACTGTGATAAAACCCAAATGATTTAAGTACTCATAACTGAATACTGAATCTGTCAACAGTCTCTGTAATGTGCTTCTGGGACTAATCCTTCCATTATTAGTGGCACACTGTCCAATTACAATTTCAAACTGATTCTTAAACCACTCCTACCCTTAACATTTCTCTCCTACTTATTGATTAAAGCAGTGTGGGGGTATCCCAGTAAGGCCAAATATTGAGAAGGCTGTTATAAAACTATTATTGATATCTTGATCCAAGAAAGTATAGGCACAAAGCCCAACGGTTGGCTTAAATATGAAAATGTGGTCCTGCTATGGTTTTCACCCTCAATCCCACATCTGGTATGAGCACATAAATTAATAGCCACTGCTGCCTGTTGATGTTCACCATATAATAAGGAGCAGACAGTCTATGTTCCGTTTTCTTGCATTTGTTCCCAGTTACTGGTGAGCAGACACTCAGAACAGCTCCATGCACTCCAGAGACGGAAGTGAAATGATGAGAACCCTTCCACTAAGCTACTCCATTGTCACCAACCCCAAGTCTCAAGATCATTTACATCATCATTCTGTAGTTTTGAGGTAATTATTGATCAACATTTCACGTAGTAGAAATGCAACACTCAGTAGTTAAAGTGCTGAAACGGTGTGTTTAATGGAGGAATGAATCAGCGCAGAGGTTACATAAGTGATGATGCACAGCCACAAAGCAGCGCGCTGTCAATGATTTCTGTTAACCATTAGCTCCAGCATGTGGTTCCCTGCTCTGTCGAGAACAGCTCTGATAGAATAACTTGGAATTTAAGTCCAGAGATTGTCTGCATTTTATTCCTCACTCAAGCTAATATACAACTGCCCAAGACAATTACTCATTTAACAAAATGCAAGCCTCAAACTGGAAACCCACAAGCAGTCTACAAACGGTCATTCCGGTTTATTTTGGGACCTGGCACAACTCAGGCATTTGCAAGAATAAGCCAAATCATTTAACCACAGGATTTAAAAACAAAAGCTCAAATTAATGAACACTAAAAGAAACGCGAGTATGAAGTGGTGCCAACACTGCCACATCCCGTAATCAGGCTAAATAAACGGAGTAATGCGTCATTTGTTTTCCTTTCAATTTTCTTCTCTTTTCTACAAATTTGTTTTAATACTGCATCATTTAAAGAAGAAGCATTTCACTTTAGCTAAGAACTAAGTGAGCGACATTCTGTAGTACTGTAATGGCTGAGAAGTTACTTCTGTTATAGTTCTGACCTTCACTGTGAATTTTAATGTCCTGCAAACATTATACAATTCCAAGTATAATAATTCATGTTTCACACTGGTGAAACTGGGAAGTAGTCTGGTGATAACTTACTGAGAACCTAAACTGTACTGAGTGTAACACGCCAGACTTTTTCGAGCCCATGAACTGTAACTGCCTGCTGGTGTAACTCAGCTTAATAGCAGCAGTAACAATAAAAGCTTGCCTACAAATCTAGGGTTTGACTGGAGCCAGTGAATCGAAATGCAACTATCAGAACTTCCTCACTTCACCAGAGACCGTAGGCAAACCAAAGAGGCTCAGCATTGGAAACCCGTGATCTACCTACTGAGCCACTGGTGAGGTCTGTTAGGTAAGGAGTTGCATAAACTGGAGTTTACAGACTCCAGTAAGAATACAGTTGCACCAGCAGGCATTTATGGTTCGCTGGCTCTGGCAAAAATCCAGGTTGTTGCTCCTGTGTGTTTGCAGACAGGCACTGTACATACTACACGAGTTTACATACCATCTTAAATACATTAACAGGGAACAGAATTAGGTTTAAAAGGACCTCTCTTTACTACACCTCTTTGTAAGCTCATTCCTGTGCTACAGCAGATTCCCTGGCAGAAACATGTACTTGTGATTGAATTTCTACTTAGTAAAGTCACCTGCATGTCACATGAATGCATGTGTGTACCTTTATGTGTGTGAGGGACTGCAGCTACTCACCATTCCATATCCCATCATGCCTGTGGGCGTTGTGGCAGGGAAAGCCATGACAGACGGCGCCTGGCAGGAACACAGCCAGAGTTATAAAGGCCAACAGCACAAAACACACCACTGAGAAACTGACAGAGCACCATTCAGCGGAACACCTCCAGTGTCAGAAATTCCACTCAAAAGGAGCACGGCGAAGCCACAACAACCCTTTCACTTCAGAAACTCAGCAGAACACGCACACGCACAGGCTTTAGTGAAGAAAGAAAACTTTGTACAGGTGGACAAATGGAAGCAAGTCTTTAAGTCTCTTTGGCTCGAGCGTTCTGACAGGGCTGAGCTCAAGAGAAACACTCAATGATCTACAAGCACTAAAATGCTGTCCAGTGCATCTGAAATGGCACTATAGAGTATTTAGAGTATTGACCAAAAATCAAGAGTCACTGTACGTCACAACCTGTATATCCAAGAGAGACAGATCGAGAGAGCCAGCGAATGCGCGTTTGCGTGCTCGAGCAAATGCATCCTTAATGCTAGCGTGGCTAGTGGCAGGTGCAGCGCTTGCTTGAAAAAGAAGTTCTTTGTAAGGCAGCAGTGAGATGCTCAGAGGCCGAGCTCATGACAGAAACACTTTTGTTTCAGTTTAAAGAGCATTCAGATGTGTGAAAGAGCCTTCTCAGCTAACCGTGGATAAGGCTGTTTATTTAGCCCAGAGGATGGGGTGGGAACGGAAAATGTATAGAACACACACACAGTCAGTCTAGAGCTGTGTCCAAATTTGTGCCCTATTCACCATTTAGACTGGTCGATACAGAGCATCATGTAGGGCACTATTAAGGCAGAGTCTTGTGCTATCATAAACATAATTTCAACATTTTTTAATGTGCACTATCTATACAATCTCAATCTCACACACCAAGACATTTCAGCGACTGTCAAAGACACAGTGAACAAGCTGCCATTTGACTCTGCGTTGCTTTTACATTCGTTGCCGTATCCTCTGCCATCTTCAGCACATTCAGAGCCGAACGGAACTGCTATGCATGGTGGGGTCTGTGGAAGTGATGTGTGTAAGCTGTACTCTAGATTTAGGGTGCATTATGGGTAATAATGTAGTGCATTATCCAGGACATTTGGCTGTCCACAGGGAATGTGGCAGGCAAAAAATGGCCAACACCCAAAATAGTGCACTACATAGGGAACAGGGAGCGAATTCGGACACACCTTAGGATATAATGGGCCGTTCCTCTACTTGTCTGTACTTGTGTTCTTGTGAAACCCCATCAGTCGCAGCCCAAGCACTGTTCCATTTCTAAGTTCTAACCAAGTGCACTACAAATCCCCGGATGTGTTCTTGCTTCGCCCATATTATCAAGTATGCATCAGAGCAGACTTGTGCGTACTTGGACAGAGAAATATCCCACAATGCATTGTCAGCTCTGTAATGTCGGATGAGAGGACTCCCAATGGAATGTATCATTTTGAAAGTAATACTGTTATTGTGTCAGGGAATGAAGTTAAGATGTTTTTAGGCGAGAATGTACCTGTTTAAAATTCAACTATGAGGTCAGTCTATCAAGATAGAGCCTACATAAAGCATGCTCAAAAGCATTTCGGAGATGTGACAAAGCTATTAACGTATTTATTATGCTTTATATGTACTACTTATTCAACCTGTGTTTTAAACATGAAATGTCTGATATAAATTGCAGTTCAAACTTAAATTCCCTTATAAAATCAGGCTTGTTTGGGGCTCGCTCATGTTTGGGAAGGTTTTTATTTATGCTTAAATGCGATCGGTCCGTTGTTGCACGTAGATTAAACTCTTCAATGGAAAGTAAATATCTGAGCTCTTCTTACACCACTGACAGGCTTTAAACAATATATTTTAGGATTTTATCTAGGTGTAAACCATAAACAGTCTCGTCTCCATAGCCAAGTACACTGCTGTTCCAATTGTAGAATAACTGAACTGTGTCCTCCCATCATCGGGAGAATGTACTCGAAAGTCCAACTTCCTAGTCCAGACTAGGAAAAAAGCAAATCCGAACTTTGCGTACTTGGTATCAAGAAACGCCTATGGTTTCAAATTCCTACATCCATGTTGAAAAATGATGACCTAGATTTTCTCCCTCTCTCTCTGACATTTAACATGCTTTTTCCTGATAAATAGTACCAGAGAACACACAGTGTAGACAAGGCCATCACAGTCCACTGCAGGTCTTGGTAATTCGTTTCTGTTGGAGTGCTTGGGATGATCCCCCAACCAGCCTCCCCTACCTTAAACACAGACTATCTGTATGACACCTGATCCAGGTGAGAGGCACTGCTGGACTCTAACCCATACCCCAGCAGTGGTGGGCTAGCGTATTAGGTACTGTGCACTGCTGTTCATATTATTTTACTCCACTGAGCACTCGTTTCTGGATCATCCAGTTGTGCATTTCAGGTTGCTCCAAAGGGTAGAGCTTTAAACATGAATAAACATCACACTGGGCAACAAAGATTTTTGCTTCCTGAGCACTTTTGTATTTTATGGATTTGGGGCAGCTGATCTCACACACACACACAAAATTTACAAGATACGAGATGTCTAAATGACACTGATCCAGCAGATGAACCCTTTGTGCCTGGTTACAATCATGTGATAATGCAGCCAGAATTAAACAACATGACCACTGACTTAGACTTCAAAAGCTAACGCAAAACTACTGGGTTTAGGATTAAATGGATGGGGTTTGTTGTCATTATGGTATAAAAGCTTCTAGATTTGGGACCATCAAAAGCACTTGAGGTTTACAATCTCTCTTTTGCACAATTCATGGATTATTCACCCCCAAATTGGGTCTTCTTACAGATTTGTCAAGTCTTAAAGCTGCCTGCTTACACAATGGCCAGCCTTCAGCATCCACAAGCTATGCAGTGCACTTGAAAGATTGATTGTTTTAATTATTTATTTAACATCCACATCATTATCAATGGGCCATTTGTGTCCGTGGAAAGATTATAACTGGCAAGACACACTCACAGCACGCAATCAACCTAAACACACTTCTTTGGAACATGGGAGGAAACCAGAGTACCCGGTAAACCCACACAGACAGACGGAGTAGGAGTACATAAACAAAACTCTGTCCGAAGCTGGAAACAGAAGCTGGGACCTCAGGAGCTGTGCAAAAACAACAACCCACTTGCGCTTCTGTGCAACCCCAGTACACAAGAAAGAGACCATAATAACAAGGGGAACCGTTGCTGAAACACATGCAGTACAACGGTCACGACTGAAACATCTGTGGTGATTTAACAGTACTGGCACTGCTACTAGGAATCTAGATTAGGTATACAGAGCACTGGTTGTGAATGGGACAGTCATGCTAACGGGTCACATTACATTAACCTTTCTCTGACGAGGCCTATAAATGCCATTTCCATCTGTGTAAAATGTCACTCAGTACAGCACAGAGTATCTTCAACATTGTACACCTTAAAAAACCAACTATGGGCCAGAACTGTAAAGAAAAAAAAAAAAAAAACAAGGAAGTGTCATTTGGTTTTCTAATGTCTTCTTTTCCTTCCTAATATACATTTCTTTCAGATTCCTACTACCTT
Source organism: Ancistrus triradiatus (assembly GCA_025084515.1). Lineage (NCBI taxonomy): Eukaryota > Metazoa > Chordata > Actinopteri > Siluriformes > Loricariidae > Ancistrus > Ancistrus triradiatus. The sequence continues at coordinate 29,446 of JAJAGP010004632.1, forward strand.
AAATGAAATAAAAATATGAAGTTACTCAGAAATGCATCACATGGGTCCAAATATCTGAATTAGTTATTTTAAACCACAAATCTTACATGAAGATAAAACCAGGTTAAAAGGTAAGCAAAACCTAACCAAGCTTTTTAAAATGGTATTAAAGCTATTAAAACCTGAATTAAATTATTCTTTTTTTTTTTTATGTAACATGTACCAATGGGCTTTAGGACCTGAAAGTGTCACCACCTTCTCTGACCCATGTAGGATCAGCTCTAGGGTTAGTATTTTTGTTGTTGTTGTTTTTTTTTTTCAGATAATGGTATCTCTCACATTTTTAGAAGTGATAATGGGTGGGATAATGGGTGAGATAAGTGAAATGGATATTTGCTGTGTTTATATTTTAATCCTTAAGTCGCTGGTGACTGCTAGGGGCAGTCACCCATGTGAGCATTTCGTTCCAGGGCAGAAAATGTGGCGCACAAACCACTTATTGACCCAAATGTGCTTCTGCTTCCTCTTCATATAAAACTCAGCTTCATATAAAACCCAATGAAAACTTTTGTGGAAGCAATGAAGACAGGGATGGATTTCTCCATTTCCAAAAATAACTGATGCCAATATTAAGGAAGGCAGTTTTGTTGGTCCACAAATCAGACCAGTCATCAGTGACAGACAGTTAAGCTGTAGTGGGGTATGCAATAGTATGGAAGGCATTTAAGGATGTCGCTGAGCAGTTTGCTGGCACCTACAGAGCACCGAATGACATGGTGCGGCTTGACAACATGCTGAAATCATACCAAATCATGAAGTGCAACATGACATTCATATTCTACATTCACAGTTGGACTTCTTCCCTTCTAATGTGAGCGCAGTCAGGGACAGACATGGCGAAAACTGGGATCAGGGCAATTAGAATCCAATGCCGGCTGACTCCAGTTGGACACTGACACAAGAGGTACCAGATGCTAAGTACAAACAAAAAATCAACTGCAAAACATTTTAAGCTCAGCTGAAGTAACACAGTCTGTCAGCATCATTACGTGACTAAAAAATGTGATATAAAGTGATTAGATTCAATAAATATATTTAATGTTTCTTCGTATTCCTAAGTGATATAGCAAATCAGATCTTGTTTGTGTGTTCAGGTTGACACTTAAATCTCTCCTCAGGAAGCAACACAGTTTTATACTTTGTTGTCCAGTGTTATGTGAAACTGCCCCTCGTTTGTGTTCAAGGCTTCTGCTACCCTCTAAATAACCCTAAAGCATAATGTATTCAAAAGCCCCTTTAGTAGCACATCCCAACTTGACTGATTGGTTAAGATTTAATGGCATTGCAAACCTCAGGTTATTTCCATTGCCACATCCCAACTTAACCCATCAAAGCCAATGGTGTCCGATGACAGTAGCAATTAAAAAAAGGAAAGTCAAAGGAGATGATACAGGTTACAGTCATGCTATGGCAGCTCTTTAGGTTAGCTGGTCACAAGAGAACAGAGGCTTCAGTGTGACTCCGGTCACTGCACAGTATGCAAACACTGACTCACCCATGCACACACTGTGCTGTGACCACAGTTAAAGCCATGAGGTTAATAATACACTCATGCATCTCAGAGAATGGTTTAATTTATTTCACTTACGTATTGTAGGAAATGCATGCCATTCTGTTTATTCCCCAAGGTGAATTTTTTCATAATGCAACACACAGTTAGAAGACAAACACAAATGACACTGTAGCTCAAACATCAAGAACATTTCCAACACAAACTACAGGGGCTTACAGATGATATACGTGCTGGATGGGGTATTCAATTACAGATGTTAGTCGTTTTAAAGCCTCTGGCAACATGACTCAAGTTTTAAAATGACTGAACATATTAATGAGGTCACTTAAGCAGTACTAAAGTGTAGATGCTTTCCTCCAAATAAATTACACAGGGGAACCTCGGAATTCAAACTTAATTGGTTCCATGAAGGTCGTTTGAACTCTGAATCAACTTTCTCCATAAGAAGTAATGTAAACAGGATTCATCCGTTCTGACCCCCAAATGATTGTTTTGTACACAAATGTTCACGTGTAAATAATTATTAAAAGCATGAACAAAGCAAATGAATGCAATACAATAATAATAATCATCAATAAATAAATGAAATAAGTTAAAATAAAGTGAAACTTTACAGCCACTGAGATAAACGCAGTTTCGGAAGGCCCACTGAGGGGTGATCCCTCTGCTGCTGCAACAGCGGATCTTGTTGACCAATGGAGGTGCCAGGAATGATTCTGAACAGACATGGCGAGTGCAGTCCACTCCTATGCTCAAACCCCACTAAAATTAAGTGGCTAATGCTGACAGAGGCTTTAAGTGATGTACCATAATATTATCTCATGCAAATCATTGGTTTCTCACCATTGTGGCAGGGTTCCAAGTTGTAGTGGGAGCAGTCTTTGGTTGCCAGTTGGTTCCACCAGTCAGCTTCTTCTCACCAGGTTGACTCCAGTGGATGTCACTATGTGGGGAAGAAACACAAAAACATTAACATGGGCTGCAGCTACATTTATAAATGCAGTCTGTAACGTATGTGGCCTTACTTTTTTGCTGTGCCATTTCCAATGCCCAGATCTGCAAACAAAAAAAACAAAATCAATGCTTCTATACGATATCCATCAAAACAAGATCAAGTAAACGAATAAACCCCTGGTTAAAAGATTTGTCCCCATGCCAAAAATACCTGATTTCTATTCTCCAGCAATCAGGCATCGTTTAACATCCACAATAAATTCTGTGAAACGACATGTTTCTGCCATCAGTGGATTTTTGCCCATACAATGTATAATATACCATCCTTAGCATTAACTAAATGGAATACTGTAGTGTTTACTATTTAAGATGGGTAAAACCTTCGTCCCTTGCCCCTCCCCTCTCCATCTCTCACATGTACACACTTGTGGAAACCAAACAGTCTTTTATGTGGGCAGCCTCAACAGTTTATATTAAGGAGATTGCAGGAAACTGTCACACTTTTTAACCATTAATTCATTATTAGTAGCTCTGATGGCTCAGGTGAGCACAGCCAGCTGCTGGAAAACACCATTGTATGAGGGTCTGGATTCAATCCCAGATGGAATCCAAAGATCACACTTACAGATTTTTACTTCTGCCTGACAAATTGTCAAACCGGCTAAATATCCTAATATTACCAGTCTTCTATGGGGTTAGTACCTCACCAGCTGTTCTCTCTCTGCCACAGTCTCCAAACATCAGACCAGAAAAGCAGACCACGCAGGACAATTTGGGGGATATACATGTACATGTTTTAGAAGCAAGCTTACCACATACATATTAAGTGTATTAAGAAACAGCCTTTTTGTATGACTAAACTGATACTTGAATATCAGCTGATTGTAAAGCTCATTCGGCTTCAAGGTCCAACCATTTTTAGTTTTTGCTGGGACAAAATCCGATCATAAATATGTGTTTGTAACAGGCTTGTTAAATGAAGACCAAGTAAGTGCGAGATCATTTTTGTGGGAAACAGTAGCAGCAGATAAGGATACTGTATACTGCCAAACAAGGGATTGGCCAGAGAGGAGTCGCAGGTCATCAGACAAACCAGTTTTGCCCAGGCTGCTGGGGGGGCACTGGGGGGCAGGCCCTGGTTAGGGTGAGGTTTTACTGTAGGTTTCAGGATACCACCTAAAATATATCATCTTGGCAGAAAGACAGAACGGAAAAGAAAGAAAAAAAAAAAAGAAAAAAAAAAGAACAGAGGAAAGGGAAAATACAGTAAAAGGTAGAAGATGCAAGACAAACCAAATTTTAATGTAGATGGAGATACAAACGCAACCACAAAAATCAAAAACAAAACCTGAAAAGCCTAAAACGTGTATAACATTAAGACTGAATCTTGGCATCCAACTCACCAAAGGCATGCATGCCATGCAAAGCCAAGGCCCGGTTTTATCACGACAGCACCTGGGAAAGAGGGGGAGACAGAAAAATACAGTGACAATCAGTGCACAAAAGTTAATTCAAATACACAATACATTACATTTCACAACATTTTGACTAGCTGTGCCCGTGGAGATAGAACTTGAACGACAAGTGCAGGCCGCCAAATGTATAAACTCACTGTGTGTGCAGAATAGGAAGCCATCATGCAAAGATTAAAAATGTGTGCTTTACATTCATACTGAACTGTGGGGGGGGAACAGACTGCTAAAAGTAATGAAACGGGCTCAATTAATATGGCAGAGTTGAAATCAGTTGATGCCACGGGGTGTATTATGTATGTATGTAATCACGATGATCTCCGGCTTTGTACATCTTCCGAGACTGCATGGAGATTCAGGTTTGAGGTACTGCAGCAGCAGGCTACCCACTTTCATGTTGGCAAGCCATGGACTTGCTCAACAACAGCCCTTGTGACAGCCATTAAGATGATGAAATGAGAGGAAGGTTGTAGGCGTGATCATGAACACAGTGAGAGTGAAAAAAGTTGGGGTTGGTTACATAATTCTTACCTGACCTCTGTGTGCCAAGTTTTTATCATTAAGGCTGTTACAATTGCCAAAAGAACAGTTAATTCAACAAGAGTCAAATGCGGTTGGCGAGAAAAAAAAAGGGCCAGAAGAGCTGTAGCGTTGGGTTAGTGCGCCGGGGTGCAAGGCGGTGACGGAGGCGAGACGCCAATGAAGGAGAGTGGATCATGATCAGCCAGTGAAAGAGAATGTTATTTCTACCCCTAAACCCCCCACTGGTTATCTGTGTCGTTTGCATTGGATTTATTGCAAAAACGGAGTCAAAGTCAACGTTAAATGCCCGACACGAGCTGGCCGTTTGGGGGATGCTCCGTCGCGAAAACCCTGGAAGAGGACCAATCGAGGGTGACCCGGTTAGACATTAGGGCCAGGGGCAAATCTTACCAGCAAACAACAGTGGGTTGTTACACAAAGGGCCTGAGGTGCTGTCGCCTTTTAAACTCTCTCATTCCTCAGAGAAAGATGGGTGGTTGGACAGGCGTCGGGGCTTCCACATAAACTAACTAGTGGTCCACCACCCGTCCAGTACAAAGTACAGTGGTGACCTGGGCCCCGACAACACACGTTGAGCAGAAAGACAATCTTTCGACATTTGATTAACCTGTAGGAGTTGTGCAGCGTGAATCGTTTCAGCCAAAACTCGATTCATGATTCAGTGAAGATATCCGCCATTTTTCGTTGTGTGTTTTTCTTCATTTTACATCTACAGTACCCGATATTTAGTGGCAAGTCCCCTCCGATGGTTCCAAAACGAGTTGTATTGACTACCAACCGAAAGGTAAACAATGGAACGTACTGCTCCAGAAGACACAGACAGGCTGCAGATAGCATTACCAGCTATGCTAGCACCTGGAGTTCCGAATCCAGTAAGCAAGCCTTCACACTTCTTCAAACCACCTTGGGCTAATGATTTTGGCCAACTGTAGGCTAATGAAAGTGTCTTAAAACATTAACTTACTCAATCATTACTCATCCACTATTATACATTAACAGACCGCTATACCAATACTCAAACTCATCGGTTCATGGTAGCATGTCTTGCTTACCATTTAAACTTGTGATGGATTTGCCAGAATTGTATCCCCATCGTAAATTAGGGAGCAGCCACCTGTACAACACCACTCCATTATCGCAAATAATGCCTTATACAGTGTGGATTTTTTGGGGGTCTGGAACAGATTAATTAACTACTTTGTTCCTTAAATGTGCTCCAGGACTCTGTTTCGGGTTCTCAACAAGCCTTCTGCAATAAATTGATAAACAAGGTACCGCCATAATGTGAAAAGGGAACCACATGACTGTAAATGGTAAGAACACTCAACATATGCTTAAGGCTCATTATCAATCCACACCCATGCTGGAAAGAGAACAAAACTAGACAAAAGAACAGAGCAAATAAAATAATAAACAGGGTATAGCAGTGTCAGTGTGAGGCTTGGGAACAGGCAGACAAACTCAGAACCTACCTCCAAATAGTCCAGCTACAGTGGAAGGCTCGGAGTGGAAGAGTGGGGTGTTATTATAGGTGCTTGGAGAACAGAACGAATCTACCATAGCCAGGGCAGCACAGAGGAAGAGAGCCAGAACGCAACATTAGTGCAGAAACGGGCAGAAAGCAAGGAAGCCAGGTTTCCCCAACAACCCAGGTCACTAAACACTGAACAATAAGAATTTTACACTAAGCTAAAAGACTGTATGCCCCCCTCCAAAAACACAAAAAAACAACCTTAACAATAATAATAAATATATTAAAAAAATTAAAAAAAGCATCTCAGCCACTACTTTTAGCTTTAAATAAGGATCTACATTCACTCCAAGCAGGAAGACAGGTTATTAAAGGAAGTTACAACAGAAATGCACACTGGGTCCTTTTTTGAGCCAAGAAAACAGACGTGTGCATCTGTACCTATAACAAAGCTCTCTACCTGAGCATAGGGCTCAGGATTGCCATCAACAGAAGAGCTCGAAAAAAAATTACATTGAGGAACAAGGTAAAGCTTGAGAGACTAAAGTAAGGAATGATAAATGAGAGCAAAAGACTTGAAGGTATAGCAACCATTTTTTAGTTAGCTTAAGATGTTAGCTTAGAATTTAAACAAATACAGCCCCATGCGTCAACAAAGAACAAAGCCCATGCATAAGCACAACACTAAACAGAATTGCTGAATGGTTGTACTGGGAGACTTTCAGAACCGACATTGTGTGACTGACAGCCAATTAGAGACGAATCCTTGTTCCTATTGACTACAAACTGGTGGTGCACATCACTCCTTTCTTCTCCCATTTACAAAGCCTGTGGTAGCTAAAAAACATAGATTTTCGTTTCAAACATATTCTGTTGCCAGCTGGTAGATATAATTAAATATGGATCCAAGACTTAATTACAGGTGGTGTTACCGGACACAAAGGGTTGTACTAGAATATACATGTGTGTTAGTGGAAAATCTACACTGATCAGCCATTAACAATAAAAATACCTGCCTAATATGGTAAGAGTACTGCTGGTGACACCAAGGCTCTGGCCTGTTGAAGCATGGAAGCCACAAGAGTTCTGAAGGTGTACTGTGGTATCTGGCACCCAAATGATAGCAGCAGATCCTTCAAGTTCTTTAAGTTGCAAGGAGGGGCCTACATGAATCATGCTTGCTTATCCAGCACATCCTACAGAAGTTTGATCTCGAACAAAAGTCAACCCCTTGAACATTCCTGAACTATTTTCGCAGCTTGGCAGGGCTCATTATCCTGCTTAAAGAGACCACTGTCATTAGGGAATACCATTGTGAAGAAGGGGGTGTACATGGTCTGCAACAATGTCCACGTAGGTGCTAAGTGTCAAACTAACACCAACAAATGCCAGGACCCAAGGTTTCCCAGCAGAACAATGTCAAAAGCATCATGATGTAGGATATTCACCTCACCTGTCAGTGGTTTTAATGTTAGAGCTGGCCATGCTTCGCTCACACACACACACACACACACACACACACACACACACACACACTAAACAGAAGAATTCGATCCAAATTGGACAGTAATTGGATGACCACGATGTGCAATGGCGCATGCATCAAAAAGGAACGGCAAACTAAAGCACTAAAATGGCAGCAGATTAAAGCAAACAAACTGCTTTGTGGAGCGAGGCCAAAGAAAAGCTGTTTACCACCAAACATTTCATGACTGGGTGTCCTAGAAGGAAAACTATCAGCATCTGAAGACAGAGGAGGCTGATGAACAGCATCGACAGATTTGGTACAGAAAGGGTTTATGTTTGGAATGGAGTCAGCAATGCTCTCAGATGATGTGTAAGGATCTACATAAATGTAGGAAAAAAGAAAAAGACAACAGAAGGAAATGTTAGAGAGACCATGAGGAAAATCAACATGCAGTATCAGGTGAACACGCATGGAATGACTTGCACTGTTCAGCAGCATTCTGGTCCACAGTCCAGTACCTACAGTCAGGACATTTTACCTTGACTGAACAGCTCTTAAGATCAGAAAAAGAACAAAAGCTATTTAAAAAAAAAACGACAAATGTTTTCTTAAATTCTCTAACTGCCAAACTTTAGACTCTGGTGCTGTTAAAACCAAGGACTAAAAACGAAACACCATTTCTTAAAATAATAATAATAATAATATAACTTCTATTCGCACCCCACAGACCATACATATTAAACATGAGCAAGAGTGATGGGTGGTTGCGTTGGATTTGTGTAGCAGTGTTTTATAAATGCAACAAGCCACTCAAGGCTGTGCACTACCATGATTTTTTTCACAGGCAAGGGTGCTACCAAGCATGACACAAAGCAGCATGTAATTTGCTGGTTAGCATGGAAAAAAATAAAAGTCCATGTGATAATGAGAGATCTGGTTCAAACAGGCTTCACTCACCTCCCCATGTGTTATTTACAGGCAGAGCAGCAGGGAGTTGCAGAGATGGTTGGAATGCTGGCTGCAGGTCCAGCAGATCATTTGGCACCTTTGAAGAACTGGAGGAAAACAGAGAAAAACACACAAACTAAATTAATGTCTCTGAAAACTTTGAAGACTGAGCATCTCTCACACATGCAAGCAAAAACAAACTCGGCGAGTTAATTCAAGATGCTTAGGCTGCAAGACGACTGATTCTAATTCTCCAGTAAGGAATCTATATATAGTACAAGGCATGGACAGGATCTTCTAAGATTTGCAGTTAAAATTTAATATTCACCATGTTATGCTATTGAACTCTTATTTTTTTTTTAATTATAATGTGGGTCAACATGTTGGAATACCAAGCGTGCATGAGATTATGGTCATTGGACTGGAAAATGTGAATAAGGCGGCAGCTTCAGCCTCATATGCTGTTAAAAAGTAGCGTACTATAGTAAGCAAAGGTTTCACTATATGCTGATGAAATAACATTCTATGAACAGTAGAATAAGCTACACACCTATTTGTATTATGATCATTTGCCTATACGATGGCAGCATGTGGGTTGCCTAATCTGACTTAGATAAACATTCCAACTCCACAATTCCAATGATGTGGTGTCATCAGAACGTTTGTCATATGACAGTCTTTATTCTCCCACTATGCTTCTTACAGGTCCAAGCTGTTAGGAAATGTGAGTGGGTGAAGCATTGGTACACAACCAACGTCACCACCATATCTTATACAGACTACATTCAAGTGCCTACTTTTCCTCATTTAATTGACTACATTAGAGCAGTAGGTGTAGGCTCTCCCTTTAAAAAGGCCTCTGCCTATTCTTCATCTTCTTAAAACCATCTTTCTAAAGAGCATAACAGCTGCTAGAATGACCAGGGCATATTTCTGAATGGACGGTGGGCAGCAGCAAAAAGACGACAACCAGCAGAAGACTAGATAGTGGGAGATAGGACTGGGTGACAGTATACTATTGACAATGTCCAACACATCATGGCCACTTGTGCTTGACTGATGATTGCCTAGTGTGCGACAAAACCAAAAACTTTGGCATTGTATTAATAGAGCTCATAGGATGTGTCAACGATGGGAACGAGAGCAACATACCAAAAAACAAACAAACAAAAAAAAAGATCCAATTCAGCAACTGGCATGAGCTACAAATGGCAGCAAAGGGTTTCAAATATTCTTCATACATCTCATAAGAACAAGTTACATTGACATACTTTCTATTGCATTCAAATAAAGTCCTTAAGATTTCACAAGTGATAAAACATGAAAGCTGGTCATATGTACAAATCTGATACTTATATATTGCTATTAGGTAAAACCTATGTAACGGATTATTAAAAAAAAAAAAATCATTTTCTAAAGATTTTATTTCCTCACCTGTTGGTGGAGCTTGGTGTGGAGAAGAGGTCGATGGCTGGGGCGGTGTTGATGCTGCCAGAGGCTGTGGACACTGGAGAGGCGGCTGTGGTTGAGGAAGTGGAAGGCTTTTTGGAGAGTTCCTTCAGGCGTTGCTCCTGCAGGAAGAACATCACACAGGCACAAGATTCACACTTGGCAAGTTCAACTTGCGCTGGGCCTCAGCAAACCAAACACATTTCACCAGTAATTACAATCACCAAGTGCCTCTCTGAATTCATGTTCTCTATGGAAAGAAAGAGGCCTTTGGTGGAAAAGCACACATTTGTAAGGCCCATGATTTACCTTAAGTGCTTTTAAACGAGTCTGTTCCTCCTCCAGAGCAACCTGCTTTTCCCTCTCATCCACTTTGGTGAAAGATATGCCTGTGTTTGCCAGAGAGGACACAGCATTGGACAGCGTGCTTGCCCTGGGAGTAACGGTCAGAGAGGGAGACGGAATGAGTGAGAAAACATTCTAGTATCAAACCTTTCAAAGTTTCACTCTTTTTCTCCCTTTTTTGCTAGTGCCAGATACCACCCTCATCCCAAACTCCCCTTTTACATAACAGCTGCCCATTTAGGAGGGTTAGCACATGCCTCCAGGCCAAGAGAAGCCAGTCTCCACCTCTTTACAAAGACATTGCACAACGTCGATGAGGGTTAAGGATCCCAAATTGGCATTAACAGTGAATACTTCTGACCAATACCTGTGCAATGAAAGACAGGACCAACGCATGTGTGTACATGCAGCAGGTTGGGTTGGGTATCAAAACTTAAAATCCATAATTCCAAGACCAGGGTAAGTTCAGAATAGAATTCCACTTATAGGTTCTTACTGATGCATGTTATCCTTCAAATACACGGTCTGAATTAAGGAAGCACCAATCTGTCAGGACCGGTGCATCATGTAATCACATACATCATATCAGTTTTGGTTTGATACACTCCGCTACAGCATTAGCGGAAGATTGGTGCTCAAAAGCACTCAATAGCTTAGCTCCACTTTGTGACAAAATGCTATGCAATCTGTGTGGAAAGCTAATGGAGACCGCAGTCAGTCCTAGCCCAAATGCTGTGTTAGCTGGGAGAGCCTAAAACATTTAACATGAACAAAACTTATCGTTTCTTAATGTACTACTAAAAATGGCCTAGGAAACCCAAACTTCTTCACACTTATTTCAAGTCATTAGTAATCTCTACTGCTGAAAAGAAGAACCTGTGATCCAAAGGGAAAGTAACAATTTTTACGTTAAACTTTTTTCTTCCCATATTAAGCTATTACAAGTAAAAACCTAAACATACAAATGATTACTTTCCCTTTGGACCACATTTGTCATGTTGAAATTCAGAAGTTTGGTGCTTGAGTGCATTAAGATTTTTTTTTTTACTTACAACTGTAATAGCCTAGCGGTTAAGGTACTGGACCATAGACCAAAAGGTCCAGGGTTCAAATCCCACATGTGCCAAGCTGCCACTGTTGGGCCCTTCACCACAACTGGATTGTGAGATTGTACCGATTGCAAGTCGCTCTGTATAAGGGCGCCTGCTAAATGCTGTGAATGTCCATACATATATATATACACACCCACACAGAATTTAGATTGTGAATGCACTTGCAGACTTGGACCTAAAATACTTCTCATAGTGCTTGCAGTAGATCTTGCCATTTCCTGAAGATAGGGTGACCCGTTTCTCTGTTACGTCACTGGGGAGCCAATTAATATTAGATGTTTTGTTCCAGTTTTTGTAGTTTTGCATACAGAACAGCTCAAATACATTAACATGTTTCTGCAAAGACGTTTTGACAAATGTTTTCCACACTCCTCAGTCAGTACTGAATGATTCAGAGGTTTAGAGAAAAGCTTTGCTGTGTTTGTCCTAACAAGGTCTGTGTTCTTTCATTGATTTTCAAAATGTTTACAATTTCTTTCATAGTACTGCCAAAATATGGCATGAGACTTTCTTGTGAAATGTGCGCCAAGAGGTGGATAACTATTTAACTGTTGTGCAACGTGTGCGCAAGTAGTTCATAATGAAAGTAAATTATTTAATGAAAGTGTGTTGGAGTCTTTGGCCTGTGGCTTTAGCAAAAGGCAACAGAACTAAATACTTGAGAACATATTCCAGTGTGCAGTAAGACCACGTTAAAAACAAGGTAATAACTCTGCAGCTTTCAGCACACAGACCAGGTTTAACTTCGTGCACACACAGTGTACTTCGACCCGTTTCTACCGATATGTTATTGGCAATAAAGGTGTAGCTGTTATGCAAAATGCAATAAAAGAAAGACTATGCTGTTACAATTCATCTTTGCTAGTCAGTGCAGATACAACCTTGTGTGCTTGTAAATAAGTAAGGCACTATGATAGTGTGGGACACATTAAAGCGTATACTTTCAAAATCTGAACTCTTTCAGAGGTTCAGCAAACTTGTAATCTGTGCCAGGCTCAACGTTCCCTCAGCCACCCAAACTAGGGGGACAAAAATAAATAAATAAACGTGAACACACTAAATTTGGTTCCTGAGCACAAGAGGTTGCCTTTAAATGGGCAAACAGAGACATGTGGGTCACTGTACCTGCTGGCTGCCGTTGAGTCCTTGACCTTTTTCCCCTCTAGTGAAGCCAAGTGCTGCTCCAGTGCATCCAGGAGACTGCTGGGGGCCTGGAAAAGGAAGTGCTACCATATTAGTGCTTTGCAAATCTCCCAAACACGAAATAAACATGCAGTACACCATCACCACATCACAACAAACACTAGCTATCATTAAACACAAAGGAAAAAGAGAGGGAGATGCAGTTACTTACACAGACTGTAAACTGAAAGTGGAAAAACAGGGAAAGATACAGAATATAAAGGTGGTAGTTTAAAAGCGGCATTTGAAAATAAGAAGAAATTTGCAGACTAATAACATCTAAATCATCTGAAGCATAGGAACGGCAAAGTGTCATCTATCAGTGTGAAAGCCAATTCAAAGAGTCATAGGGGTTCTACTCAAGTTCATATGTTTGGCCAGAGACTGCACCAGTACCAGTGTGTGCTAGAATGTCATTCATCTAGGTCACTTTCAACCAGATCACTCGGCGCTCAGGGGTTTGAGGCCGGCCATTTCGACCCTATACTTTGCTTTTACAATAAAACATGAAATAAACCAAACACCTTTATGGCTGATTGTGTCAAGTGATGGATGGAAATAGGAAAAAAGAGCAAGCAATAACAGTTATGCTATAAGCAACATTCAGTCTAAACAGTCTGCGCTGCGACTGGGTTGGGGTGATGGCACTTTGAGGCTTGTGCCTCATTACATATTCATAAATCTGAGACACAGTTTTAGGACACCATGACTCATGTGGGACAGACTCAAATCAGCTGCCAACCCGCAGGAAATACAAATCATACCATGATACTTGGACATATCAAGCTAACAATGCAAACAAAACTAAAACACAAATTTTTAAACTGAAATATTTATACATTAGGTTTTCAGGTGGCACAGTGGCTTTAAGCTCATTGCTTTAAGTGACCCGGGTTTGAATGAAGGTAGTGTCTTCCAGCTGAGTTGCACTCCACAGAGACAACTGGCCATGTATGAGGGACGGGGGCCTGAATTGGGGAGCATCTCCCAACGATGCAACAGTGACACTTTCCAAGGCATGACTGATGGACTGGCACACCATCCAGGGTACATGGCCACCTACATCCAGTGAAATCTGGCATGGGCTCTGGACCTCACAGAGGACCTCACAATCCAGGCCAGGACAAAGCACGGGATGAAGTGAGGAAATAAGCTTTTGTAACTGTGTACTAACAGAAAAATAGCCATTTAATAGGGTGGCATATTGATGCCTCAGAATAAAAAAATCCTTCAGCATGTTTATTACGAGAAAGTGTATCTTAAATATGGCAATTTTTATGAGGTATTCACAGCTTCATGGAGCAGATGATTGAATTAATCAAATTTTAAAAAGAGTTATGCTTGGCTTAAGTCACAGTGAACTCTTAGTCTCGCTCAGCAGCACAGATGGTATTTTCTTTAGGATTTACACACTGCGAAGGATTCTCAAAACTCAGCATTTATACAGATGTAAAAACCTTGGACAGCACCAGTGTTGCCAGATATTGAGCTAGAAAACAACGGTTCGGTTTCATGGTTACAAACTACAAGAATCCTTCATAAAATGAATGAGAATTCCATCTATGGTGCTCAATGACACTAAGATTTCACTGTAAATTAAGCATTAAAAAGTAAAATTAATAATTCAGTCAACTGCTCCATTGCAAAAAAACTGCAGAAGTCGGGAATACCTGTGTCAGTTACATTCTCTCGTAGTAACGACAATTATGTCATAATTATAAGAAAAGATCTCGTGATGAGAAACGTCTCAATTTGAGTTTGGTATGTAAGCACTGAAATACTGGTAGAAGCAAACCTCATTTCATTGTACTATCAAACACTTATTCTAAAGCCATTTTATTCCATGAGAGTTGTGCAGAGTGGGGAAAAGTTTGGCTATCAGACACGCATGAGCTGTGAAGAGTGTGTATGGATTAGACAGAAAAAAAACGATTAGGCAAGGTTAGAAAGCCCACGCTGCAGTCAAGATCACAAGCAGCAGAATCTGGGCAGACTCACTGAGGTTAGCTGGTGGTAAATGAAAGAATGATCATTTTACCTGTGACAAGTCTGGTATGTCTCCTCGATCAATGCCTACTTGCTGTATGGAGACAAAAGAGAGGGGGAGAGGGAGCATTTGTCAAGGTGGCTGAACATTACAAGCCCCCGATCCCAGCATTTCTCTTCTGATACGGATTCCAATTGCTGGATGATAATAATGCTTTAAAAATTTATTTTCAGTTCTTTATACCTCACTGTGACTAACATGAGGCTAAAGCGAAAGTGTAATAACAATGAAAACATAAAACCAAAGACTAAAGAATTACAAATAAAAGTTATTATTAAAAATAACAGATGTTTGTTGTTAGCCAGCATGAATCAAGTTACTCAGCTTGTTAGCTGAAGCTTCAATTGAGGATTTTTTTCCACCCTTATTAATATTCAATAATGTACACCAATTTAACTAGAAATACATTAAAATAAACTAGAAATAACTTAATTTAACTAGAAAGGTTCAGTGTACATGACACTTTTTTTTAGCGTTACTTAACATCACATCAGCATCAATGGTAATACTGACAACAGACACAGGGTTATACCGACACACTAATTTAGAGTGACAAATCAACCTATGGCATGTCTAGCATTAAGCCCACATGGACACATGCAAACTCTACACAGGTGGAGGCCGGGGTCTGGACCGCACTGGGAGTCTCAGAGCTGTGAAGTGCCTGCGCTGACCACAATATCTACCGTGCCGTCCCCTTACAAATAACGCAAAAGAATGAGAGTTCTTCCACTTGCTGGATTAAACAGGCATGACAATGAATGAACAAATAACCAATTTAAACAAAACCAGCACATTTAATACTTTAGTGAAATCTCCATTTGCCAACATAACAGCATAGAGTCTTTCTTCTGTAAGACCTGATGAGGTTTGACAAAGCACAAGGAATGTCTCTACACAAAATTTCTCCAGATCCTCCAGAACCCATCATCGGTTTCTTCAACTCACATATCAGGTAGTTTTGGTTAGGGGAGTGGGATGATCATACTTAATCCTGACGCTTTCCTATAGCATTTAATTAATTCTTTCATTTTATAAACTGCTTAATTCTGATTAGGGTCGCAGTAAAAGCAGTGCCTTGCCGGCGACACAGGGCGCAAGGCAGGAACAACCCTAGAAAGGGCGCCAGTCCATTGTAGGCAACTCTCACTCATATACAGACATGCGCACACACTAGGGACACTTTAGAGACACCATTTAGGCTAACAAGCATGTCTTAGGAGTGTCGGAGGAAACCAGGAGTACCCGGAGTAAACCCACGCGGACACGGGGAGGACATGCAGACTCCACACAGAACAGACCCAGACCACTCCGCTTGGGATCAAACCCAGGACCTTCTTGCTGTGAGGTGACAGTGCTACTCACCATGATACTACCACCATCTTGATTCACAGATGGGATAATATTCTTATGATGAAACACAGTGCTTTCCTTTCTCCAAACATTTCCCATTTCAAACCAAAAAGTCACTTTGGTCTCAACCATCCACAAAACATTTTACCAATAGCTTTCTTGGCTTGTCCATATGAACTTTATGAAACTGAAGACAGGCAGCAATGTTCTGTTTAGAGAGCAGTGGAATTTTCCTTGCAATCCAGCCATGCATACCATAGTTCTTCTCATGGTGGACTCATAAACAACAGCCAGTGTGAGAGGGGCTTTTCGTTGTTTAGAATTTACCCAGATTTCCATTGTGATCTCGCAAACTCTCACGTCTGGCTCTCGGTGCGGGGTTTCTGTTTGTTGACCACTCCTGGGGAGGGTAACAATGGTCTTGAATTTCCAAATTCCTCAATTTCCTCACTTCAAGAGTGGATTTGGGGAGTCCACACTCCTTAGAGATTGTTTTGTAACATTTTCCAGCCTGATGAGCATCAAGAACTCTGAGGTCCTCAGGAATCACCTTTGTCCATCCACATGTGCTGTGAAGATCAGACTTTGACAGATCCCTGTTTTTTTT
>JAJAGP010004633.1:0-45919 GCA_025084515.1 Ancistrus triradiatus
GAACTTTGACTCCATGACTTTAGTTTCGTTCTTAGATTTATCATCTACGCCGCCCAAGGAGGTTGGGTGACTTTTTGAGTCTTGGTCCTCCCAAGGTTTCTTCCTATAACTCAGGGAGTTTCTCCTTGCCACTGTCGCCCTAGGCTTGCTCAATTTCGGATTGGACGTAGTTATTAGGAGATAATCTAAACTTGTACCTACACGACCATAATGTTGATATTTTGTGTTTGACTGAAACCTGGCAGATTCCTGGTGACTTTTATCACCTAAATGCGGCTACTCCTACTGGTTTTAGCTACATTTGTGCCCCGAGGCTTGCTGGTCGTGGTGGTGGTTTGGCTGTTATATCTAATAACACTGTAAGAATATCTCAACATAAACACTATGATATGGACACTTTTGAATTCTTAGCATTAAGGTTATATTCAACATCCAGTCTAACTGGTCTGCTACTGATCTATCGTCCTCCAAAGACTCTTATTCCTGATTTTTTTTGTCCGAGTTTGCTGATTTGCTATCCACTATGAGTTCATCTTTTGCATCTCTAATGGTTCTTGGTGACTTTAATATTCACCTAGATGTTCCTTCTGCTGCAACCAATGATTTTCTTTCTTTACTCAACTGCTTTGATCTCTTGCAACATGTTTCATTTCCCACTCACAACCGTGGCCATATTTTAGACCTAATTTGTTCTGCTCCAAAGCTCATCAGTACTGTTTCAGGGTTCTCTCTACCAGTATCAGACCATAAGTTCATCATGGCGTCTCTTTCTGTTCTGACTGTTATAGTTCCTACTAAAAAACAGCTGTCATATCGTAAACTCTCATCGATTGACATTCAGCAGTTTTCCTCTTCCTTAGGATCTTCCTTGACCTGTCTCTCCCAGTTTCTCTCTCTAGATGATCTTGTTGCTTCCTATAATAATATTGTCTCTTCCACTCTAGACTCTTTTGCCCCGGTTCGCACCATCTCTGCTCCCTCCACTCATATGTCTCCCTGGTTTACTTCTGAGCTACAGACTTTAAAAACTGCAGGAAGGCGCCTTGAGCGAATGTATAAAAAATCTGGCCTACAACTTCACCAGTTAGCCTACAACGAACATATTGTAAAGTATAAAGCAGCACTAAACACTTCGCGCTCTGCATATTTTACTTCTCACATCCAGTCCTCTGGTGTTAACCCTCGTCAACTTTTCTCTCTTGATAATAAACTTGTCAACCCTCCGTCAAACCAGGTCTCTGCTTCTGCTGATCTCTGTAACTCTTTCCTTCACTACTTTGCAGATAAGGCTTCCTCCATCTGCTGTGACCTTACTTGACGTCTACTAACTTCTTTTCTTTTTCCTCTTCTGATTGCTTTGTTCCACAACCTACCAGTAGGTTCTCCTCTTTCTCTTTGGTTGATGAAAATTACATCTCCAAGGTCATTTCTGACTCTCGACCATCCACTTCCTCTCTTGATCCTGCTCCTACTGCTCTTCTCAAGAAGTGTGCTTTGGTTCTATCTCCTTGTATTTGTCAGATGGTGAATCTCTCGCTGTCCTCAGGCATCGTACCTGTTGCCTTAAAAACTGCTTCTAACACCCCTGTCCTTAAGAAACCTGATTCAGATTCCTCTGTTCTCAGTCATTTTCGCCCCATTTCGAACCTTCCTTTTACGTCCAAGATTTTGGAGCGGGTCGTGGCCTCTCAGCTACTGGACTTTCTCAACACTAACAGCATTTTTGAAATTTTTCAATCTGGCTTTGTCCTCAGCATAGCACTGAAACTGCACTACTTTATGTTCTTAATGACTTACTTACTGCAGCAGATCGAGGTCATGCGTCTATTTTGGTTCTTCTTGCTCTCGCATCTGCTTTCGATACAGTTGATTACAATATTCTAGTTTCACGCGTCTCGGATGTTGGACTTTCAGACACAGTATTAACCTGGTCTAAATCATATCTGACTAACAGGCGCTTTTTCATTCGCCTAGGAAATACTGTGTCTGAAACGGCTACTGCGGAACGGGGCGTCCCACAGGGCTCCGTTCTTGGTCCTATTTTATTTACAGTTTACGTGCTTCCCATGGGCTCTATAATACGGAAATATGGCCTTTCTTTTCACTGCTATGCTGATGACACGCAACTTCATCTTAGTTTCAAACCATCTTCATCATTTTTGTTTCTGCTCTTACTGATTGCATTTCTCATCTGAATTCTTGGCTCTGTGCCAACTTTCTTAGGCTCAATTGCCAGAAGACTGAGTTTTTGTTTGTTGGCACTAAATCTGTGCTTTCCTCCATTTCTACCTCCTCATTGACCATCGCAGGTGTGTCTGTTCACATGTCCTCTATGGTTCGTAACCTTGGTGTGCTTCTTGACTCAACTCTGTCCTTTACTCCTCACATTAAATCTGTTTCTAAGTCTGCTTTCTTTCATCTCCGTAACATTGCTCGGGTGCGCCCTTTCCTTTCTCCCGCTGCTGCAGAGATCCTGGTGCATGCTTTTGTTTCCTCTCGCCTTGATTATTGCAACTCGCTTCTTTATGGTCTTCCTCTAAATCAATTCGAATTCTCCAGTATATCCAGAACTCCGCCGCCAGGATTCTTACACAAAACAAACAATTTGATCACATCACTCCTGTTTTGTTTCAACTGCACTGGCTCCCGGTTCACAAACGCATCCAATACAAAATTCTAATTCTGACAATTAAATCCCGACATGGTCTTGCTCCACTGTATCTCCGCACATTAGTCCATCAGTACACTCCTTCCCGGTCGCTGCGTTCCACTGGCTCCAACCTACTCTCTGTCCCTAGATTTAGGCTTTCCTCCATGGGTGGGAGATCCTTTGCTGTGGCAGCTCCCACTCTTTGGAATTCTCTTCCGGCATCTGTTTGGTCTGCATCTACCTTTCCACACTTTAAATCACTTCTGAAAACTTTCATGCTGCCTTCTCCAACTTATGTTTGAGGTGTTTGCTTGTTTTGTGTTGCTGTGTGTATATCTGGATATTGTTAAGCGTCCTTGGGTACTGTGAAAGGCGCTATATAAATTAAACTTATTATTATTATTATTATTATTATTATTATTATTATTATTATTATTTAACAAAAAAAGTTTTGATTATGTTGAATTAAAAGCCCCAAAATGTAATGGGTCCACCAGACCCAGGAGGACTCCCTGTGTAACACAAAAACGAAGACCATATAAGGGTTAAGAAAGTCCCTGAGCCCAGTGAGGTGTCGCACCATTTCACTGTTCTGAGGCGGTCTCCTCGCCATATTTGGCGTTTTTATCGGTCCTTTAGGCCGCTGGGGCTGCGACTTATTTCTACTAGCGATACTGCCGATCAGACAGTGGTTATAGCATCCGCTCCACCTACCTCCTCCTTTCGATGACCGTATCCAGGCAGGGAGAGAGGTCAGGCTTGCCCTTGGCCCTTGGTCCTTGGTCAGCCGGGTAGAGTCGCAATGCTCGAGGTACGCCAGGGCTGTAGTTGGTCAGGACAAGGTTAGGCTTGTTCCGTCACCCGTTCTGAGGCGGTCCCTTCAAACCTGTTCCCTTGCAGTTCTGCAGCCTAACAAGTCATGATCGCAGCACTTGTTGGCATTGCCACTCCACCTAGTCCTTCAGAGCTGTTTCCGGGACCTTAGGGTTTCGGTTCGGTGGGCTAACACTCCTTTTTGCTTTGCTCATCTGACATTGTGTTATACTGAGCTCTTTGAGCTTCCTCCTCTAAGGAAGAAGAATGATGAATACAACCCCAAGAACACCATCCCAACCGTGAAGCATGGGGGTGGAAATGTCATATAAGAGATTTTGGCCAACAACCTCCTTTCTTCAGTAAGAGCATTGAAGATAAGTCGTGGCTAGGTCTTCCAGCATGACAATGACCCGAAACATACAGCCAGGGCAACTAAGGAGTGGCTCTGTAAGAAACGTATCAAGGTCCTGGAGTGGGATAGTCAGTCTCCAGACCTGAACCCAATAGAAAATCATTGAAGGTAGTTGAAACTCAATGTTGCCCAGCGACAGCCCCAAAACTTGAAAGATCTGGAGAAGATCTGTATGGAGGAGTGGGCCAAAATCCGTGCTGTAGTGTGTGCAAACTTGGTCAAGAACTACAGGAAACGTCTGACCTCTGTAAATGCAAACAAAGGTTTCTGTACCAAATATTAAGTTCTGTTTTTCTGTTGTATCAAATATTTATTTCATGCAATAAAATGCAAATTATTATTTAAAAATCATCCAATGTGATTTTCTGGATTCTTTTTTTTTAGATTCTGTCTCTCACAGCTGAAGTGTACCTACAATAAAAATTTCCTCTGACCTCTGGCATAAACCAGGCATTTTTTGGACCATTCCCTGGAAACCCTGGAGATGGTGCTGTGTGTGAAAATCCCTGTAGATCAGCAGTTTCTGAAAAACTCCAACCAGTCCATCTAGCACCAACAACCAGGTCACATTCAAAGTCACTTCAGTCACCTTTCTTCTGCATTCTGATGGTAGGTTTGAACTTCAGCAGCTCGACTTGATCATGTCTATATGCTAAAATGCACTGACTTGCTGCCCTGTGATTGGCTGATTAGATATTTGCGATGACCAGGTGAACAGCCAAATGTTTCAAGCATTCAGTCTGCTCATGCTGGCACTGCATGTGTTTAATAAAACTGCACGTTGTTGCACGTCTCTGTCCGCTGCTATCCCCTAAGGTCGCTGAGGCTCTCATCCAAGCCTTTGTGGTCTCTCGGCTTGATTACTGTAACTCCCTCCTTTATGGGCTTCCATCAAAAACTCTTCGCCCGTTACAGCTTATTCAAAACGCTGCTGCTAGGATTTTAACATCCACGAGGAAAAGTGAACACATCACTCCTGTGCTAGAGCGACTTCACTGGTTGCCCATCAATCGACACATCCAATACAAAATACTATTGCTTACATTTAAATCACTTCATGGCTTAGGCCCTGCCTATATGTCTGGTCTGCTTGATTACTGCACTCCCCCCTGCTCCTTATGGTCATCTGATTCCAGTTTATTGGTCACCCGCAGGTTTAGACTCTCCCAATGGGAGGCAGAGCTTTTAGTGTGTCTGCCCTCATGCTCTGGAACTCGCTCCCTCTTTCTCTCAGTTTAAAACTCATCTTAAAACTAACCAGACTGTTGTGCTACAACAGCTAATGTATCTGTAAGGTAATATATAGGTTAAGTAATTTAATAACTTTAATATTAATGACAATAGCTTTTTTATATTATCTTTTAGATTTTAAACAGTTATACGGAAAAATAATTTAAAAATCTACTATATACTACACACATGGTATATGAATGTGTGTGTGCAGTATAGTGGAGCTGTAACAGTCTGATGTTCCTGCTTGTGCACAGAAAGTAAAAGCAGACCTGGGACGGACTGGTTTATGAATTCCTGTTTTAGTGAAACCAGACACTTTTTATTTTTAATTTGTTATTTTTATAGCTACAAAATAAAGGACAAAACACATTTAAAAAGCAGATATCAAGCCAAGAACAGGCTCTGTGTTACTCTGTTAATGTCTGTTGATGTCATTTCTTAAGCACACTGCATTCACAGCCTCGGAACACTCCGATTATGATGTCATAGACGTCTCCTAAGAAAGAAAAGTAGAGAAGCGTCAAGAGAAGGAGGTGGAAACCAGCAGAAGGTGGAAGCAGAGGGACGTCCACAGCAAGAAGCTCCGTAGAGCAACGTCTGCAGATGGAAGCTTCGTTGAGCGACATCAGAAAATGGACGCTCCGTAGAGCAACGTCTGCAGATGGACGCTCCGTAGAGCTGCAGGACGTCCCTGAGAGATGTCGGAACCTGGTGACAGGTGAAAGGGATTCCATCAGTCAGAAATGTTTTCTATACCATCAATAAACGTCTCATTGTTAAGCAGAACTTTTCTTTGTTTGAACTTATTTTATTGTTTATGCACTCATTAGTACTAAAGCTCTAACACTAAGGACTAAAACATTATGTTTAGTATTTTCTTGCTCATTAATAAGTGAACAAACAGGTATTGTATCTTTGTTGTAGAAATGGGATAAGGAAAAATAGGAATCTTTAATTTTTTATGTATATCTCTAGCCCAATTCAAGACAAGTCAAGCTTTTTACAACACAGCATTGTCTCAAAGCAGCTTTACAACAATATTGGCTCAAAGCCCTAGTTGAGCAAGCCTGAGGCGGCAGTGGCAAGGAAAACCGCCCCAAAAACTTATGTCACTTGTTTTTCTCATTTCCAGTAACAACAAACAGTATAAAGGTGAATGGTAGAAAATACCAGCTTATGCTATTCAAAGACGGTTGAGACGGTTCAACTTTAAGCATATGTAGTTTCGTTTGTTTATGTACATTCTGGTTCATCAGTTTCACCTTGAGCTAACGGCATTTGGGTCCTAACGAGTTTATTCTTTTGTTTTCACGGTTCATCATTTTTTTATGAACCCAGGTTGGCACACACTGTATATTTTGGCCCATTCCTCCATGCAGATCTCCTCTAGACCAGTGATGTTTTGGGGCTGTCGGGGCTGTCGTTGGACAACTTGGACTTTCAACTCCCTCCACAAATTTTATATTGGGTTGAGGTCTGGAGACTGGCTAGGTCACTCCAGGACCTTGAAATGCTTTTTACGGAGCCACTCCTTTGTTGCCCGAGCGGTGTGTTTGGGATCATTGTCATGCTGGAAGACCCAGCCATGTTCCATCTTCAATGCTCTCACTGATGGAAGGAGGTTTTGGCTTAAAATGTCATGATACATGGCCCCATTCATTCTTCCCTTTAGATGGATCAGTCGTCCTGTCCCCTCTGCAGAAAAACAGCCCCAAAGCATGATGTTTCCACTCCCATGCTTCACAGTAGGTATGTTGTTCTTGGGATGCAACTCAGCATTCTTCTTCCTCCAAAGACGACGAGTTGAGTTTTTACTAAAAAGTTTTTCCCAGCCAGTAGTATGACTCGCGCTGTCCCTGTCCTTGCGTACACTAGAGGGCAGCATCGGCTCATGAATTGTCCTGATGCTCACACGGCGTTCTGTGTCTCAAAGGTGCCTGTTTTTGTGGCATCGACAGCCAAAAATAGCCCCCCTCCCCATATCCCCCTTCACATTTATATTACATTCAGGGTCTTCAGGGCCAATGGACGGGGCTAGTGAACGTCTGGATATCATAAGTCTCATTTGCCCTTCCTCCTCTGAGAGAGACAGAGAGAGCGAGAGAGAGAGAGAGTTCTGAGGGTGGACATTAATGACGATATATGAGAGATGTGTCCAGGGGGAGTCAGAGGATGGGGGGAATGGTGTGTGGACATACAGTTATGACTGTATATATAGTAGAGACAGAGCGAGAGAGCTAGAGAGAGACAATAGGCTCGTCACGTGACCTGCCGGTATTAATTGACGGCGCACTCTTGCACGCGCGGCCAGCCGGTCGGGACAGCAGGACAAGCAGAAGACGTACAGAGATCGGATAGGGTTAATCAAACAGACTGCGGGTGGATTAAACATTACTTGAGAGAGAGCAAAGATCAGCTGTAAGGGAGTAAAGATGATCCAAATGGAGAACTCGGTAACGTATGATAACGGTTTCTATCAGGAGGAGTACATGATGCAGGAGGAGGAGTGGGACCGGGACATGCTGCTGGACCCGGCCTGGGAAAAGCAACAGCGCAAGGTACTTCAGTAAACATCATGCACCTTTAAATGGGATACTGTATTAAAATATTTTTCATTTAAGCTGCATAGTTTTGTCCCTGAATGATCCTGTCTGGTCCAGGACTCTGCGTTATAGTTCATTATCGACCACATGTAGGCTACTGTAATTGTACCGTGCAGTCATGCAGTCTTCGCGGTACAACTTGGATCAGTTAAGGTCCTTGTTACAGGGCCCAACGGTGGCAGCTTGGTGGTGTTTGGACCTCAGCCCTCAACTGTCAAGTCAACAGTGCAGCATCTTAACCACCGCAACACCAGCGTTTACTCAACCCAGGAAAAAATACTGTGAATTTTCATAGTAAAACTGAATTGCTTGACAGATTTAATGTGAACTTTCACAGTTTGACCATGAACTTCACAGTTGTACAATGAATTTTGGTGGTAATTTGGCCACTTCATGGTTCTACTGCCATATTTCATAGTACAGCTGTAAACTTGGTTGACTATGAACTGACCATGAATTATTTCACAGTTCTATTACGAATTTTGGTGGTAATTCGGCCACTTCATGGTTCTACTGTCAAAATTCACAGTACATTTTTTCCTGGGAAACCCTACACTGTTTTGTCGTTACCCGTCAGAAGTGTGCTTGTTTTGTTATTTTGTTATGCAACGTAGCCAGCAAGTAGCGTATATTCCACATATTACGCATCAACTCACTGTTACAGTGTTATCCTTACTTAAGTTCCTTGCACAAGATGGGATGTGAACTCACAATCTTCTCGATAGTAGTCCAGAGCCCTAATCAGAGTCGCTACGCCAGTCTCCGTTATTATCTCAAAAGACGTTAGCGTCTGTACGCGGCTAGTGTAAATGGCTAATTAAAATGAAATGCCGTATACAAATCAAACCGGTTAACTTTAGCACGAAGAGAAAGTTGTGAGCGCCGACAATAAATCCCTTCTAAAAAGTTCATTTCATTTGACACAGAATTAAGAGGAAAATCCTAAGATACTATTAAGTATCAAGTGAGGACGTGCTTTTACTGCTTACATTTAGTGAGGGCGAAAAGTCCGAAAGCACTAGTGATAATGTTTGTGTTTTGAATTTCGAGTGAAAGGGTGAAGCTATGATACCTTTCTGAATGTATTAGTGTTTGGTATTTGGTGTAATGACAGCCTGTACTCAAGCTGTAATGGACTCCACAAGTCCAGCATGATTTCACAATGTTCCAAAGAGCGTCTTGTGATGTTACTGAATGCTCCCCTGGAAAAAATGTTCTAGGAAATTTGACAGTCGAACCATGAAATGGCCAAATTCCCACCAAAATTCATAATAGAACTGTGAAATAATTAATGGTCAGTTCATAGTCAACCAAGTTTACAGCTGTACTATGAAATATGGCAGTAGAACCATGAAGTGGAAAAAATACCACCAAAATACATTGTACAACTGTGAAGTTCATGGTCAAACTGTGAAAGTTCACATTAAATCTGTCAAGCAATTCAGTTTTACTATGAAAATTCACAGTATATTTTTCCTGGGTCGTCTTTCTCTGTCTTCAAGTGCCCCCGTAAGTGCTCGATGGGGTTTAGGTCAGGTGACTGTGAAGCAAAATCCATGGCAGTCAGCACTCCTTCTTTGGTCTTCAAATAGAGACAGTGATGGTGCAACAGATAAGGCACTGGACTTTGGACCAGAAGGTCCAGGTGCTGCCAATGTACCACTGTTGGGCCCTTGAACAAGGTCCTTAACCCTTAATTGCTTGAATTGTGCCTTTAAACTGTATACGTTGTTCTGAGGGCTGTACAAAATACCTTACATAGCTTACACAACAGACCATTATATCACCTGTAAACTTTACAATTTACTTCACAGCATGTTGGCTAGCAGAATGCTAGAAAGTTAAATAAAAAACAATGACAATAAGTGAAAAACAAAAATGTTTTTAGCATTTTCACTAACACAGCATCAGTTGCGCTGTACCTCCAGTCCGAGCCCTATCGCATTCAGCTCCCCGGCGTGATTAAAATAACCCAACTGAACGGAAAACCACCCAATCTGGCATCACTGCTAACAATAGCGGCACTTGTAGAGCCTGAGGCGGCTGGTATGCCTCCCCTGTCAACAGATGGCTTCTGACTCATGATGACGTGCTCGGGATTAGCAAGGATGCTGCGGCTAATTTTATCCGCCAGGACCAAAAGGCAGAGTGGAGGCTTAATCCAGTGTCCTTGCCGAGGAATTCCTTTGTTTGTAACAATAGCTCTGTACTGAATGCTAGACGACTGTCGTTCTGCGCTGTGGTAGCTAGACCAAAACTTTTGAATCATATTATACTTTTTTAACTATAAGCAACAAGGGGCCGGCAACTTGGCTTATCTAGCTAGCTAACTAGCTACTATAAACGTGTTGTAGGACCAGTGCAAACATTTGAAAAGTGAAAAAATAATGATTTCTGTTTTAATTTAATCATCTAATCCATGTAGGCATCTGAACACACTAGCTTTACATTCAGTTAACGATCTTTAGTAGAGTCTAGAATTAATACAGCTATTTTTTAATAACATGGTGGTATTATCGGTACTTGAAATGAAATAGCTTGGACCCCCAACCTGGGGTCCAAACGTCACAGGGGGTGCTCAAGGCTTTGTCTGCTTTGAGGTGAACTGAGTTTGTTAAATGGTAAATACAATTAAAATACACGCTCACTGGAAAAAATCTGTACCTAAAATTACTTAAAATATACTTTCACTCAAAAAGAGTGGGGACTTGCTCATTTTAAAACTTAGCGAATCATTATTCTTCTTTTGTAAGGATGCGTGTGTACATTTTTACTCTGTTGGGATGTTGAAAGAAAAATGCCCAGCTTACGTTTAATTTTTAGCTGAATGTTTCACCATCTTGAAAAGAGAAATAGGGAAAAAAAGGAAAAAAAGCTATAAAAGTAACCCAAGAGAGTAGGTAAAAAGGCTATAAGTAAAGTTATTTTTGGCCAAAAAGGAATCAGATTGCAATGAATCACTTTATTCTTATGGTCTGTGTGTGTGTGGGCTGGGAGGTAGAGCTTTTCTTACATACTCGTAGGGGGGGCTTCAAGGAAAAAAGAAGAAATAAAATGTTATGTTGCACCGAATTTTTTTTTCCCCCTCTGTTTTCACAGGATTCATTTTCTTTCTATGTGAATCAGTACCAGGCCAGTTTTCCAGTTTACAGTTTAGGCCTAGCCTGAATTGTAATTAATGAATCTTGCTTGTTAAAGTTTACAAATTGGGATGCGACACCAACGTTTTGGTGTGGCAGTACCCGCAGAAGTTCAGTTTGAGCTCGATGTTAGGTGGCATTAGGATGCAAGTTTGGTTTTCCTGCTTGATCTTGTCTGTACCTTGGCTGGTAAAAGGTCTTAACAGCTATGTAGCTAAATAAAGCAGTAAGCTAGTCATTAGATTAATTTTGACCCGCCTGTTAGGTAGGTGTCCTGAAGAGAATATCACAACCCTGACAGGCAACAAGTGTTTTCCATGGTACCACCAACTCAAGAAATGCACCACACTGACTTCGCGAAACCAACACTTACTCTCCCCTTGGATGAATGGCATTCTTGCCCATGCAGTATGAGACTTTGGGTCAGGGCCAGCTTTCATATCCCTCTGCCCAACCACACACTCGAACCCATGGCTCTCTAATCGCAACAGAGTCCACTCGGCAAGCTAAATTTATCCCCTTACTTAGACAGGAATGTACTCTGGACTCCGTTAAAGCTTTGACGCTCTCCATGATGACATCGTGTTTTATTCTGTTATGTTCCTTAAACCCCGAATGATACAGGCAGCACAAAGCACATTTCCGTATCGACCTCTGGTCAACGGAATGAGCGAGCCATATTTCCTACATCTGAACGGATTTATGTTCTGAGGAAACCAAAGGGGAGACCTTAAGCCTCACAATGGTGGGGGAGACTCTAATGGTAGCAGCATCTCTTGGAAATCCTTAGACCCAACAAAGCCTGGTAACATTCCCATATTCCAAAAGTGGTCTGGTGAACATCAGGATGAAGTCATGGGTTTGCCAATAACCAGACTGAAACAACTTCATGGGATGCCCTGGACAGCACATTCATTCCTCAAAAAAACCGGAAGAATTTCCAAGATAGCACCGCACACCCTTCCGAAGATTAATAACATTTTTCTGGTAAACATTATTATTAGGGGTTTCTGTTATTTTCTCCACCTCCTATACAGCTATGTACAACCTCCCTGCGTCATCCTGGTTGACTGAATGTATAAACACACAAGTAAAAGCATACCTAGGTGGGGTTCTGTGACCTAAAAGTCAGGTATTAGTGGAGGCCAGGTGGCTTTGGATAACTCGTTCCTGGAATGACAAAAAGAAATCCTGGGCATCAAGTCAGAGGAAAGTCTGCTGGTGATTTATACTTGTTATCACCTCCGTACCGGTGTCCGATTTGGAAAGATGACATCAGCGGCTGGAGGGGTGGAGTCTCTTTCCGTGTTTCCAGCGCAACAACACATCGGTCAGTGGAAACCGTTCCCCAGTGCGCGATTCCGTGGAGCTTCCATGACGGCTCCATGATATATCATCTGTTAATAGTTATTGTGAAATTACTGGCACGGCATGCAAGTGCGATACCCGATCGCAGCTGTGAGGTGGAGTGGAATCGCTTTGTGATATTTGGTCCTTGTTCCTCTCCCCAGGCAACTGAAACCGATCCGTTCAGCTGTTTCGCTTTGATATGGCCACGCTGCTAACAATAATACTTTAGCTCATGCTCCCTGTCAATAGTAGACTTCAGGGCATCTGTGTTTTGGTGGCAACCTTTTGGATTTCGTCACCCTGACTAGACCCGTCTTGGCACACCCTTGGGCCCTCGCCCTAGCTGGAATTTTTCGAATCTGATGAGATTCCTACCCTGAGAACCCCCAAAACTGAGAAAACTGGACTATTTTGGGTGCAAACGATCCCAGAGCTTGGCTTTACAGTTCAGGTTAACCAACAGACCTCAGCTCGACCGAGGCAGAATACAAACCAGAGAGACTCAGCACTGGAAAGCAGTGATACTGGTATTGGTACTCATGTAGCCCGGATCTCACAGTTACTGGTTCTGTAAGTCCCTGTTGTTGGGATCCATACACTTCCCAGTCAGTGCTGTGTATACGGAAGTCACATGACCAGACCAGGAGTGCACATATTTCTTGTATTCACTTCAAACCACCTCTACATTGTATTGTACTGAATCATTGGAGGTGTTGATGAATTTTCATTGTTTCGGTTGAGGTAAACACTCTATCTGCACGACGAAGCTCTTCAATTTTATTCATTTCGTCTGTGTTTCTCTCAGACGTTCACCGCGTGGTGTAACTCCCACCTGAGGAAGGCCGGCACGCAGATCGAGAACATTGAGGAAGACTTCCGAAATGGCCTCAAACTCATGCTACTGCTTGAAGTCATCTCAGGTACTCACACACACACCCATTGATAATGGTCACTACGTCCAGGGCTGTTGTAGCCAAGCTGAGAAGGGGATTCTAAGAGGTTGTTTCTAAGAGTTCTTTAGGGTTACCAAGAAACCAGATGGAGCCAATACACATAGCGTTGGGTAGAATATTTTGAGAATACCTTCAGTTCTCCATCCAGCAAGATAACAACCCCGAGCTCACCACCAAAGTAACGACACAACGACCTAAGAATAGGAACGTACCTGAGTGACCAACTCAAAGCCCTGGTGTAAATGGATGGACTTGATAAGGGCAGTCCGTTGCTGCTCACCACAAACTTGAATTCTGCAGGGAAGAATGTGCCAATATTTCTAAATCTGGCTGAGCTCATAAATTCATATCCTAACAGAATGGAGGCTGGAATTAAGTCAAATGTGAATCTTTTTAATCAAATTTTTGTCATTCGTAGTCACGGTACGTCTGTAATTGGTCTCCTTTCAGTTGGTGTTCCCATTTTGAACACAAGTACGACTGTATTGTGTTTATGTGCCACAGAAGTGCTACTTTTTTTCACTAACGCTCACTAATTACAGGAGAGCGGTTACCCAAACCCGACAGAGGGAAAAATGCGATTTCACAAGATAGCCAATGTCAACAAAGCTCTCGAATTCATCACCAGCAAAGGAGTCAAACTCGTCTCGATCGGCGCTGAAGGTACGCTTTAAACGACGATTCGGACAGCTTTCAGACGCTTGAATTTTGAATCTGAAGTCTTTAATTAAACCGAACACTTCCTGATCAAGGTGGCTCGGTGGCTAGCACTGTCGCCTCGCAGCGAGACAGTCCTGGGTTCAATCCCAGGTGGAACTGTCTGCGTGGGTTTACTCCGGGTACTCCGGTTTCCACCTTCAGTCAAAAGATGCGTGTTAGGTTCATTGGTGTCTCTAAAGTGCTGTGTGTGTGTGTGTGTACAATGAATTGGCGCCCTGTCTTGCGCCATATGCCGCCGGCTAGGTACCGGCTCTCCCACGACCAAGCTCAAGCGGCTAAGAAAGTGAATGAATGAATGATCCTGAACTAGTCCTGATTGTGTTTCTGTGTGTGTTTGTTGTAGAAATTGTGGACGGAAATGTGAAGATGACTCTCGGAATGATCTGGACCATCATCCTAAGATTTGCCATTCAAGACATCTCTGTAGAAGGTTCTAATATAATTCGTGTCTAACATATACACTCACGGAGCAGTTTATTGTTAGTGTTTGTACATTCATGCAATAGTCTAATCAGCCATTCAGCTTCAGATAATGTTATCAGTTAGACGGTTTCTCTTAGATCAGTCTTCGCTCTTCTGTGAAGACTTTCTGCTTGGTTGTGGAACTGTGTGGTCAAGCACTGATATTGGCTCGCAGTTGACATACCGGTTCATCTTCCATATGTTACCAGCCAAGCTGGTAAGCCATTTCGTTCGGACACGTTGGAGGTGCTAATCATTACGCTGTATGGCTTTCAGAAACCTCTGCTAAGGAAGGCCTGCTGTTATGGTGCCAGAGGAAGACGGCGCCCTACAGGAACGTCAACATACAAAACTTCCACGTCAGGTGAGCGTACATAAACCGAAAAGGGGAAAAAATGTCAATTATGTTCTTGATAAATGAACATGTACGGTTGGTAATCCCCTTTACAGAAGCCAGTACAGTATAGAACTCGGAACTGAACAACATGATACAGTGGTGCTTGAAAATTTGTGAACCCTTTCAATTTTCTATATTTCTGCATAAATATGACTAAAACATCAGATCAGATTTTCACACAAGTCCTAAAAAGTAGATAAAGAGAACCCAGTTAAACAAATGAGACAAAAATATTATACTATATAAATATTATATGATCCATATTACATATTAGTGAGTGGCAAAAGTATGTGAACCTCTAGGATTATCAGTTAATTTGAAGGTGAAAATTAGGTACCAGGTGTTTTTCACAGTCAATGGGATGACAATCAGGTGTGAGTGGGCACCCTGTTTTATTTAAAGAAACAGGGGATCTATCAAAGTCTGCTCTTCACAACACATGTTTGTGGAAGTGTATCATGACACAAACAAAGGAGACTTCTGAGGACCTCAGAAAGAGTTGTTTGATGCTCACCAGGCTGGAAAAGGTTACAAAACCATCTTTAAAGAGTTTGGACTCCACCAATCCACAGTCCCAGACAGATTGTGTACAAATGGAGGAAATTCAAGACCATTGTTACCCTCCCCAGGAGTGGTTCGACCAACAAAGATCACTTCAAGAGCAAGGCGTTGATTGTTGTGTAATAGTTGGTGAGGTCACAAAGGACCTCAGGGTAACTTATAGCAACTGAAGGCTCTCTCTCACATTGGCTAATGTTAATGTTCATGAGTCCACCATCAGAAGAACACTGAACAAACAATGGTGTGCATGGCAGGGTTCCATGGAGAAAGCCACTGCTCTCCAAAAAGAACATTGCTGCTCGTCTGCAGTTTGCTAAAGATCACGTGGACAAGCCAGAAGGCTTTTGGAAGAATGTTTTTGTGGGCAGGATGAGACCAAAATAGAACTTTTTGGTTTTAAAAGAAAAGTGTTATGTTTGGAGAGAAAGGAAAGCACTGCATTCCAGCATAAGACCCTTATCCCATCTGTGAAACATGGTGGTGGTAGTAGTACATGGTTTGGGCCTGTTTTGCTGCATCTGGGCAAGGACGGCTTGCCATCATTGATGGAACAATGAATTCTGAAATATATCAGAGAATTCTAAAGAACATGTCAGTCCATTCTACCATGAATGGAATACAGAAGAGAAGGTGGGTTGCATGCAAAAAGACAACGACCCTAAGTCACAAGTCCTCTACCAAAAGCTAATGGTTACAGAAGAATAAAGTTTTGGAATGGGCCAAGTGTAAAAGTCCTGACCTTAATCCAATCGAAGTTTTGTGGGAAGTGATATTCAAAGTCATATTTACGCAGAAATATAGAAATTTCTAAGGGTTCATAAACTTTCAAGCACAACCTGTATAAACAAAATGGTCACTGTTAGAAACAATTAGCCAGGCACTCTGGGGTTATTCAGAATGTCTTTGGGTACCATGGGCTGACCTTTTGATTTCAATCTACCGGGTGAAGCTGGAAGGATGGCCTGGCCTTCTGCGCCCTCATCCACAGGCACCGGCCCGACCTGATCGACTACTCCAAGCTCAACAAGGTGTTGTGTGTGAGCCCCGGTTAACCCCCTGATATTCCCCTCCCTACACAAATGCTTAATACTGCATGAGGTTTTTGTTATATATCTATTTTGCCGTAACACCACACGGATTTGACTCATTTAAAAACTGTATATAGACTAACCACTGTTTGTTATTAAATATGGCGGAAAAGCTTCTTTCGAAAGTAGGCAAATTCATGAAAACCTCGGGAAAGGTTATGGCGATAAAATACATTTTGAAATTGAATAATTTCACTTTTTTTCGTCCTTGAATACAAAGAGTTTTCCAGACCCGGAATAGCACAGGAATGCGGCTACAGTTGTGCTCGACAGATGCCTGTTGCTGAACTGACAGCACCAGCCATAGGTCCAGTGCCAAGCAAGTTTCCACCTTATCATCTCTTGCTGAAATGTAAAGGCTAAGGCATTGCAGAATTACAGTTTATTTATATGGTTCATGTAAAAACAAATAGTAATTTTGTCCTGTTTCTCAGGTGTTTCTAATGGCAGAAAGCATATGGTAGGGACATGGTGGTCAAGTCAGCTTTATTTCTATTGGGCTTTTTACAATGGAGCACTGTCTCAGAGCAGCATTACAATGTTAGATTAGCTTCTCAAGCCCAAATTGAGCAAGCTTGGGACGACAGCGGAAGGGAAAACTCTGTAGGAAACCTCGGCAGGACCAAGACTCAAACAGGGACCCGACCTCCATGGTGGCTTAGATGTTATACGTAAGAATTAACTGAGTTATCTAATTAATAAGCATCTTTGTATGTGGTTTGAATGACTGCTTATAGATGAGTATGGGAAACGAAGGGGGTCAGATTTTGCAAGGACTAGATTGTAGATCTGTTTGTTTTAATTAAACCATTTTTACAAAGAGTTGATCTAAAACAGGCAAAAAAGAAACAATGTGAAAACCAGTGCAAGCCGCATGGGTGCATAAAATGTGGAAAGCCAGAAGGGTCAGAAGCGCAACTGTATGGGGAAGACAGCTGCATCAACAGGAGCACCAAATGGAATAGAACACATACTGAGAACAAGAGCACTATGAATAAAACTTGGAAGTACACTTCTTTTCACAACTATTTCAGGGTTGCAGACTACAAAATATGTCGATATGCCAAAAATAACTGAAGAAATAAATTGGATAAATTCTTACACTTGACCACTATAACAGTAGGCATCGAATTCTCATGTAACTCATGTGTATATATATATATATATCCTAAAAAAAAACAAGCCAAATACAGGACAAAACTACACAACAGCCAGTACAGAACAGATCAAAAGAACCAAATAAGGGTGGAATAATGACTGTTCCAGGGATTTTATTAGATGCTAAAGCCAAATGATTTATTTAGATGGGCAGGCTGGGCCACTCGGTTCAGTCGGGGGGGTGAGTGGGGTGATGTACGCTCAGCTGTTGCAGTTGGCTCCAGGTAAAAGCATGCAGGGGGTAATCCTGAGGTTTTGAACCCAGAACTCAGGGGAATCAGAATGTCCCCGTGGATCTGGGGCAGAATTTGTATTGACATGCTGAGAACAATAGGGCGGCCCTGACACATACATTTACAGGTACTCCGGACACCCGATCTGCCTGGCGAGATCAGTTGTGCTCTATTCTGAATCCGTCTGAGAATAGAATACCGCCGCGAGTCTGCACGACTAGCTAAGAAATGAACCCTTTGAGACCGATTTAGCGCTTTCTTGGTGGAATCATAGATGTAAATGAAACTTATAAACACAAATGTTTGTCAAGTTGTCTGACAAGTCAACTGGGAATGTGTGATTTCACTGGAGTGACCATCGATGAAACAAAAAAAGTCAACTAAACACTTTAAGAAATCTAACTTTCTACAGTGGGTGTGCTGTGTGTTTACTAACAAATGTATTTCTTGGTAAGATTTGGTCAAATACCAAATACCTGATACCCACTGCTGGACCCTTGAGCAAGACCCTTAACCATGAACTACTTCCATGGACTGGTCTTTCTGTGTATTATTTTAAATGAAAGATTCTGCCAAGTGAATAAACATAAAATGTCTCACCATCTTTGGTCTCTGCAGGATGATCCTCTGGGTAACCTGAATCTGGCCTTCGACATTGCCGAGAAGCACCTTGATATCCCTAAAATGCTGGATGCAGAGGGTGAGATGTTCTTTACATTCAATTCTTAAAGGGAAATTTGGCAGAGTAAAAGGGTTTGTGGTTGCAAATCTGAAGCAGGAGATGTTACCTGGAGCGTTTGTGATGGGACCTTTTGTGATGCAGCTTTATCACGTAGTTTGGTTATTTCGTAACCCAAACAATCCTTTGCAAGACAATGCCAGTAAACAGAAGATGCTGATATTCACAATACTAGAGGGAACAACCACAAAATCAAGCCACTACACTCACCAATCGCTACGTTAACACATAAGACTTTGAAAAGATGAAGATGTAAGTAATCACTTCAGGAGAACACGTAAAGAAAGTGGAAAGCAGAAAGAGTCAGTGTGGAAAGCCAAAGGGGTCAAAATGACTTCCCTTGTTTTAGTTTGCCTTTGTTGATTTTCTTTGTGTTTACTCCTCCAGATATTATAAACACCCCTAAACCCGATGAGAGAGCCATAATGACTTATGTGTCCTGCTTCTACCATGCTTTTGCTGGAGCTGAACAGGTAGTGTGTGTGTGTGTGTGTGTGTGTGTGTGTGTGTGTGTGTGTGTGTGCAAATACAAAAATAAATAATTACCAACCATCCAGCCATGGATACATTAATCCATCATCCATCCATCTGTCCATTTATTCATCCATGCATCTATCCATTTATTTGTCCATGCATATGTCTGCTTATTCATCCATCCATCCGTCCGTCCTTCCATCCATCTGTCCATCCATCCATCCATGTCTGTTTATTCATCCATCCGTTTATCCATCCATCCATCCATCCATCCGTTCATCCATCCATCTGTTTGTTTATTCATCCATTTATCCATCCAACCATTCAACACCCATCCGTCCATGTGTTCCTTTATCCATCCTTCATCCATACATTTATTCATACATCCGTCTGTCCATTTATTTATCCAACCATCCATGTCTGTTTATTCATCCATCCATCCGTCCATCCATCCATCTGTCCGTTTATTCAGCTATCCACCCATCCATCCACAACAATTCATCCATTCACCCGTCCAGCCATCTGTCCATTATACATCCACCCATACATCATCCATCCGTCCGTCCATCCATCTGTCCGTTTATTCATCTATCCATCTACCCATCATTCATCCGTTTATTCTTCCTTTTATCCGTCTGTCCTATTATTGATCCACCCATTCGTCCATCCATCAACCCTACTATACATCAACCTATCAAATTCATCCACCTATACATCCAACCAATCATCCATCTATCTATCTATCCAATCCATTCCTCTATCCATACATTCATTTACTATTCATCCACTTATTAATCCGCCTATCCATTCATCAATCCGCCCATATGCATCCATCCACTTATCGGTCCTTCCATCCATTCATCCGTACATCCATCCTATCCATCCACTTATCCATTCATCCATCCATCCAAAATAATTCATACACCATCTAACAATCCATCGCTCTAACCATTATAACCACTGATCTGTTAATCCATCCATCGCCATATCCATGAATCCATCCATGCACTCATCCATCTATCTCCTCCATCCTCCAGTTTATGAATAAATGCGTCTGTGCACTGACACATCCGTTCATGTACCTCTGTCCTTGCAGGCTGAGACTGCTGCTAACCG
Organism: Ancistrus triradiatus; assembly: GCA_025084515.1. Classification (NCBI taxonomy): domain Eukaryota; kingdom Metazoa; phylum Chordata; class Actinopteri; order Siluriformes; family Loricariidae; genus Ancistrus; species Ancistrus triradiatus. The sequence goes on from JAJAGP010004633.1 coordinate 20,106, forward strand.
GATCTGTAAGGTGTTGGGGGTCAATCAGGAAAACGAGAAGCTGATGGAGGAATATGAGAGACTGGCCAGCGAGGTACCCTCTTATAGACGCTTTAGAAATTTCAGATTTTGATCCGCCTTTTATCACTAGCATAGACAATAGAGATGCTCATGCAGCAAAAGAGGGTTAAAATGTGAAAAATTAAGAATTATAAGCCAATTAACCCAATCTTTTTGACTCGACGGTGTAGTTGGCATTTCTGAGATCCTCCGAACGAGTCTTCATTTAATGCTGCTTCCAGATATGGCAACCATTGTCAAACTCCATCTCTCCATCGCTTTTGGCTTTAGTTATTGGAGTGGATCAAGCGTACAACTCCGTGGTTGGAGAACCGTGCTCCGGAGAAGTCCATGGGCCTGATGCAGCGTAAGTTGGAGGATTTCCGCGACTACCGCCGCCTTCACAAGCCGCCCAAAGTGCAGGAGAAGTGCCAGCTGGAGATGAACTTCAACACGCTGCAGACCAAACTGCGCATCAGCAACCGGCCTGCCTTTATGCCCTCCGAGGGCAAAATGGTGTCGGTAAGAGACACACGCCTACTTCGGGGCAGGTGCGAGGCTTTAGTCCAAAGAAGAGAAGAATCACTTTAGGTGTGGATGTGTTTGCAGGACATAGCGAGTGCGTGGCAGGGTTTGGAGCAAGCTGAGAAAGGCTACGAGGAGTGGCTGCTGACGGAGATCCGGAAGCTCGAGAGGGTCGACCACCTTGCCGAGAAGTTCCGCCAGAAGGCCACTAGTCATGAGAACTGGACTGCAGGTATGAATGGATCAGGCAGAACAAAAAGACTGGACGTGCCAAGTTCTCCAACGTACTCTGCTGCGTCACAGGTAAGGAGGAGCTTCTGATCCAGAAGGACTATGAGTCGGCCTCGCTGATGGAAGTTCGGGCTCTGCTGAGGAAGCACGAGGCGTTCGAGAGCGACCTCTCGGCCCATCAGGACAGAGTGGAGCAGATCGCCGCCATCGCCCAGGAACTTAAGTATGACCTTTAGCTGTAGGGGCGTAGGGTTAGGGTTATTGTGATATGTCTATGCGCAAAGTCCTCGGTTTGCGCCAAATTCAACTTTACGAAGGATCTGTCGGAACGTCTCCCCATCGTGGTTTTGGAGACACGGGCAAAGACGGACACCCAAGATCTGGGGACTGTTTCCTAAAAGCAGATCATCACAGTTTGTAGGTTAACGCCAGGCGTCCTACATCTCCCAGAATTCCCAGTGCTCGGGAATACATGTGCATATTTGAAACCAGAATATAACATGCGCACAGACGCAGATATTCTCAGCGATCTGTCATTGCTGTTCTATTTTAACCCATGCTGTCGGCCTCTAAGCCGGCGTGTGTGTGTTGGGAGTACTGGTATGAACGTGTGTGTGTGAGCAAATGATGCAGATACGAACCCGGAGTGAAAGATAAGCTCTAACCTTTCCTGCTCTCCACCGCATAGCTGCAGGCTGAGCTCAGGCTGTGCGATAGCTTCCTAATCTCAGTAATCTCACTGACCTCTTGAACCGAACCGAACCGAAACGCAGCCGCACCTCGGCTATGGAACGGAGCATGCGGATCAGAGAAACAAAAGCCTGTTTTGTAGGCAGCGTTGTCCCTCTGTTCTCCCGAAGGGCTATCTTGGGAGGCGCGACAAGTTCTGAAGAGGTGGGATATTTGTGGCCTGAAGTGGTCACGCTCGTGCATGCAATTGTCTGATGGGCCAATCATGTGGCAGCGGTGCAAGGGATGAAATCATGCAGATACAGACCAAGAGTTTAGGGTAACGTTCGCATGGACCTTCACAATAAGGAAAAATGTGTTTTTTGGTGCCGCTTTGAGCATTTCTGTCACTGCCGGTCTCCTCGCAGATTTACTCAGGATGGTGCAAGAAAGGGAAAAACATCTAGTCAGGTCGACGGAGACCATACTTTAACAGGAAATGTTTTTTAGTGGTCTTTGGGACTTTTGGGGCAGATTCTCAGTCTGAACTCAGTCTAGCAGTTTAAAACCCTCCAGGGAAAACTTCCCATTTTCATGCATCAACTTCTCATCTTCAGGGGTTCAAGATTGATACAAAGCTGTTCTTGGAATTCCTTTCGGCCTCCACAGTTCTGCCAAACTTTTGAACCCTGGTCACGACTGATGCGGGTTACTGCACTTCGTTGTTGATTCATGTTGAATACACTTTGCGGAAAATCAGAATGAGATGAATAATCTATGAGCGTAAAAGGCCAGCAGGTGGCGCAGCAGTTTGCCACTGAATCTCTCCTTTAAGGGGTCACGGGGCTTGACGGGGGGTGTGTTATTCATTGGGTGGAGATGGAAGTGCTCACCGGATGTGATGGCAGGCCATCGCAGGGCCTTAGGAACAACCAGCGGTTGGCTCTTACCATGTACAATTTTTGTGTGTGTGTTTGTCAGCGAGTTGGACTATTATGATGTGGCGGCAGTGAATCAGAGGTGCCAAAACATCTGTGACGTCTGGGACAAGCTGGGGACCCTCACGCAGAAACGCAGGGAAGCCCTGGAGGTACCAGGGATTGTGTGAGATTGTGTGCGAGTCAAAATGATACACTGCCAATCTGAAATTTGGATACTATACGCAGTCTTTGCGTGTGCTTTCAGAGGACCGAGAAGCTTCTGGAAACAGTAGAGCAGCTGTTTTTGGAGTACGCCAAACGGTCCGCGCCCTTCAACAACTGGATGGAGGGAGCCATGGAGGACCTGCAGGACATGTTCATCGTGCACACCATCGAGGAAGTCCAGGTAAACACGAGTACAAAAAGGCCAATTGTGCCAGCGTGGTGTCCAACCTGACTGGAAGGCGCCATTGCAAATTGGCCCTGAGCTCGGAAGGGGTTGCCTGGTCTGTGCCGGTCGAGTGACTGGAGAATTTCTGTGTGCAGGCTCTAATCGCGGCACATGACCAGTTCAAAGCCACTCTTCCCGAGGCGGACGCCGAAAGACAGGCCATACTGGGCATCCAGCAGGAGGTGCAGAAGATCTTCCATAGCTACGGCATCCGTGGTGACCTCACCAACCCCTACAGCACAATCAGCACGGAGGAACTGCTCAAGAAGTGGGACATGGTAGGGTCAATTACAAAGGCCCATGTGTTTAGTTATGCAGGAAAAAATTTGCGTATTTATGCTTCATTGTCTTCGTGAAGGTGAAGAAGCTGGTTCCTCAGAGAGATAGCGCTCTGCAGGAGGAGCTGGCCAGGCAGCACGGTAACGAGAGGCTGCGTCGCCAGTTTGCTGCCCAGGCCAACCTCATCGGGCCCTGGATCCAGACCCGGATGGAGGTGGGCCGATGTCTCCAGTACATTTCTAGTATATTCTAGTACATTTCTTAACCCTGATAAACAAACTGTAATGTCGTTCATGTGTTGAACTGGTGTGTGTGGGTGTGGTTTTGGAATCCAATAAGGCCTAAATGATCAATTCAGTACATTAGTAATGTGTGTGTGTGTGTGTGTGTGTGTGTGTGTGTGTGTGTGTGTGTGTGTGTGTGTGTGTGTGTGATGACAGGAGGTTGCCCGTTGTTCCGTGGAAATCGGTGGGACATTGGAGGACCAGATGACCCAGCTGAAACAGTGCGAGCACATGATCATCGCCTACAAGGTGAACATCGATAAACTTGAGGGAGACCACCAGCTTATCCAGGAGAACCTCGTATTCGACAACAAACACACAAGCTACACCATGGAGGTAAATAAACGCGAGATGTCGGAATCACAAGTTAGAGCAGTGGTTCCCAAACCTTTTCCACAGGGCTAGTTTGAGTCCAGTCTTCTAGCGTGAAGAATAGTTGAGTCTCTAATGGGCGAGTCTGAGTCAAGTCTTGATTCTCTTGCCGGTGAGATCGGTGTCAAGTCTCGAGTCTCTGGCATGCGAGTCAGAGTCCAGTCTTGAATCTCTAGCAGGACTCTTATTCAAGTCTCGAGTCAGTGCCAGGTCGATGTTCTCTGCTGGAAATGTCACCTTCGGATCTAAAGCTGCTCCATTCTGCTTTCTCCAGCATATCCGTGTCGGATGGGAGCTCCTCCTGACCACCATCGCTCGCACCATTAACGAGATCGAGACCCAGATCCTGACTCGGGATGCCAAAGGGATCAGTCAGGAGCAGATGAACGAGTTCCGCTCCTCCTTTAACCACTTCGACCGGGTAACCTGCTCAAATCTTTTAGTCTGTAATCATCAGCCAGTCAGACAAGAAATAACTTCTATCTGTAAGACATGCATTATACACACTGGCTTTTGTGGTTTTCGGATCAGAATTGTTTGACATGAACAACGATAATTGATTTGGTAGGGTTCATTTGGAATCATTTTTGCTTTATTTTTTATTGACATATTAGCTACTTTTTCTACAGTATAGAAAAAGTATAGAGAAATGTATGAATACACACGGCATATATTTTAAATCAAAGTTTATTTGTTTCGTTAGTTTTCAAAGCAATAGTCCTTGTTTTCTGTTAATATAGTCCACATTCGGTGCCAGTTTCATCCATTCCTTCCAAATTCCTTGAATCATGATGGCTGGGTCTGACATTTATTTTTCTGTTTTTGCCTATTGTGTTATTTCAATTTAATGAAATATATTTTCGTATTCTTATTTTTTGTAACTAACCCTGATCCAAACTGCAAGCTTCTAATGTTTGATGAGGGTTTGTCTTTATGTTTGCCATGTAATGACCTTGATTTTTATTGCTTTCTTTTTTTCCTATGTTGCTGGCCCTCACTTTTTGGTTTCCATCCCTCTGGCCATTGTTCTTGACTTGTCAGAAGAAGAATGGTGCGATGGACACCGATGACTTCAGGGCGTGTCTCATTTCTATGGGTTATGACCTGGTATTGAAGGACCTGTACACTCATTCTTATAGGATTCACTTCAGTGCTTCATGTAGATGTATTTAAACTGTGTGTGTGTGTCAGGGTGAGGTGGAGTTTGCCCGGATCATGATGCTAGTTGACCCGAACTCCACTGGGGTCGTGTCCTTCCAGTCCTTCATTGACTTCATGACCAGAGAGACTGCGGACACAGACACAGCAGAACAGGTGGTGGCGTCCTTCAGGATCCTCGCCACAGACAAGGTGTGTGTGTGTGTGTGTGTGTGTGTGTGTGTGTGTGTGTGTGTGTGTGTGTGTGAGTACCACATGTTCTCTTGATGACAGGGATGACCATTCTGATCTTACTGAGACATTTGGCCTCTTCCCATCAGGGATTTAGTCAAGGATAAATAAATTAATAAATTAATAAATAATGTATTAAAATGTGTTATAGTTTCTCCCCGGTGGAACCAGGCTATGGAGGACCAAACGTGACAAATAAGTAAATAAATAAATCCATAAATAAATAAATTAGCAATGTATTTATGTATATACACCATTTAATGTTGAGCATTAATTAATTTATTTATTTCTAGATGTATTTAGTTGTTTATTTATCGATTTGTCACGTTTGGTCCTCCATACCAGTCCAGTAAATGACCAGTAGGGGTCACTGTTGATTCCATCTCTGTTCAATGTGAAAACTGAAGGCGTCAAAAAGCACCGCCAGGGCTTGAACCCAAGTCCTCACAGTGGTAGGCTAGTGTGTTAGAGCGAGATTATTTATTTTTTACAACAATGCAACTTTTATTCTAAAACATAAAAGCAAAAAGATTTTGGGTACTAGGGTAAATAACAAATAGATAGTGAAAGTGAAAAACAACAGCAAAAAATATTCCAACCCAATATTATAAGTTATTATTATGATAACTCATATTATTATGAGATTAAAATGTGAAATAAAATGGTGAGTTAGCAACAAAAAAAACTTCCTATTTCATGTTTTAAACAAGTATTTTTTTTTTTTTTACATTATTGAACATAAAGTGCACAGTGTGTTTGCTACTATTTAGGAGTGAATCTATGTTTGTTTTGGACAAAATAACTAAATAAATTAAACAGAGTGGTGACCAATTTAAAAATTATTAAATCAATAAAACATGATAAAATGTGTACGATAAAGATGGAATGGAATACGTTTATGACACAGTGAAAGGTTCATTGTGGATTGTGGCTGTAATATTTGAATAATTTTACCATCTTCTTGTTTAGCCCTACATCCTGATAGATGAACTGAGACGGGAGCTTCCTCACGACCAGGCTGAGTACTGCATCTCAAGAATGCCTTCCTACACTGGTCCCGGTGCCGTCCCGGGTGCTCTGGACTACACCGCCTTCTCCACCGCCCTGTACGGAGAGAGCGATCTCTGAAATGACCCGTACTCATCAACCACATGCTCTTTAAAATCTCTTCTATCAGGGTATAGGAACAACGAAGAAATGATGCAAAAAAAAGATGTCATTTTTGGAAGATTGGTTAGTTTTGAAATGAATCACACAAATTCAGTAATGTTTAATTTTAGAAATATTCCAGTGTCCGAATACGAAGCAAGCATGAAACTCGAAACTCGTAGTTTTGATTCACGGCATTACAAAGCATATAACCCATAAAAATATGAGCTGTTTAGCACAATAATGAATGTCTATTGCTTTAGTACTGCAAATAAACTGCGATACTTCTGCAGTGTTGTGGATTCCATATAAAAATTTATTTTGTCTCCATTATTGGACTCCATCTCTGTGGAGTTTGTATGTTCTCCCTGTGTCTGTCTGTTTATTCGGAGTATTCTCATTTGCTCCCATATTCCAAAGACAAAGGTTATGTCAACAGGTGCCAGTTGAACTTTGAGGGATTGCCACCCTGTGGAGAGTTGCTTCCCACTCCAAGTGTTGCCCTGAATAGGATTAAGTGAGTAGCTGAATGAATGTATGGAAACGATTAGTTTGACACTGGACAATTTGTGGGTTTTTCCAGATGGAATCTCCATTCATACTCTAGAATGTTTGGTGATTATGGGACCATTTCAGCCTATCAATGAGTAACAACTCTTATTTAATTTTTTGTTGTTACAAAATTAGTTTCGACTGGGTTGTTTGTGTCCTTCACACCACATACAAGTGTGTGTACATCTTTCATAGTCCTGAGCTTGTGTGTGTTTGTATTAACTTTCACTAAAGCCTAACTGACTTCTTGGAGCTTAGATGATAAAGTTTACCACTAGTAAACTAAAACTGTACTTTGGAGTGTCTATATCACATACATATATGTAGTCTGAGTTGGGCTGGGTGTATAACCAAAATCTTTACACAGTTTATAAACAATTATTATCTATTTTAGGAAATCTGAACGAACGGAACTGACTTGAATGGCTCGATTCAGTAAATTCATTATCTTGTGTACTGGGTAGTAGAGACAGACTTTTCCCGCCCAAACGTGTGACACGCCCCTTTTCAAACTGGAGCTCGCACGAACTACACGCTGGCTGTCAATCAAAGAAATTTGAATTCTAACGGTCGAAGAGCCTCCACGACGAAGCAATTTCCAAATGAACGGGTACGTTCACGGGTTGTTTAAGGTCGCTTTATTTTTATTTTCTGATAGTATTAGAACAGGGTTGTGGATAAATTATTTTCGAAAATAAAATAATTAAGTGTTAGTATTTTTTTTTTTATAACTGTGAGTGGTCTGACGGAGGAAGCATTCGCAAGCTAGTTATATAGCTAACTGTTTGCATACCTCAACGTTTGTCATGTTAATTCATTTCAAAATGTTGACCAGAGAGTCCATAAACATGCACCACATTGGTGCCATTACTTACACACACTATTCTTACTTAGTAAAGCATATATGCTGTATGTACATATGTGCTATATGGGATAGCTTACTGGTATTGACTAAATAAGAGACTGTAATGTTTCACATACACTGGTTTATTTAATATCAACATTTGAGTGCCACATATTGATTTTTCTATTGTTTTTATGCTGGCTTTACCCCCATCCCACACCCTCAGCCTCTGGTGGTGTGTCAACCTATGCCACAAATAGCAACTAACTATCTGCAAAATTCTGTCCTGTACACATACAGTATGCTGTCATGTTCTCCCATCCTCAAGTACCTGTGTCTTTATAAAAAAAACAGGTTGGTGATCCTAAAGAATGATCAAGGTTCTAAAATGCTGATTACCTACGTAACAGTTCATTTGGGGCTCCTCTGATTCGAGACTTTGGTAGTGTAGTACACGTGAGTGCGCAGCAGGGGGCAGTCACTCACTGCTGATGCTAAGTGAATGGGCTGAGTGTCTGAAAGAAGAGTAAAACCAAGGTTGAGCACTTAGAACGTTCTCAAATCATTCCACATCAGTGTGGACAGTGTTAAAGTTGGGAGTGCAGCACTCAGCGGAAGAATGTGGATTATATTCCATCACGATTGCAGAGGGCACCAAAGAGGGAATAAACGTGCAATGTACTTGCAGTACAGTACAAATCAAGCCAGGGGAATATAGCCTTGCTTCAATTGGCTTCAAAGCATCAGCAGGTGATCATAATCTCAAAAATGTCTTTGAAAGCTTATATCTTACTTCTACCTGACCAGAATACAACAAAAATATTTGTTGAACTGCAAAAAAAGACTTTTTGTAATGCAAAAACAATATAATCATCATTGAAGCAGATTCATCAAGAGCTCAGATATGATGAACTTCATTTACATAACGTTAAGTGCCTTTTCATGCGTGGTAAATTGGTCAATCGGAGAAGTGCTTGTGACAAGGGCGTAGGTTTGATTTTGACATTGTACCTTCAGTCCCTGCACATTTCCTTCACTCCTGCTCAATTTGTTGTTGTAAAATCAGCCTTTTGCACTATATCCCTGCTTGTGTTTCTGCATGGAGGTACCAGTTAACTGTTTGGGGATCCTTATGAAACCTGTAACAGACATTCACCTTTATGTGTAAATGTCCAAGTTCTATGACAGACTGTAAGTTACCTTGCATTCCCTGTGTCTGGTTCTACGCTATGATAGATTTGTGAATAAAGAAAATCACAATGTGCTGCCTGCATCAACAAACTGGGAAGTGTTAAGTCATTTTACCCCATTATCAAGGTAAATAAACTAAACAGATTTAAAAAAAAACAAAAAAGCTGCTAGGTAGGTAGCTATGTACCTGGAAGCTGTAAATTCGTCCGCTTTTCTTCCATTTTCTCTCCCTCCCCTTCACTTTTTTATTTCTGCCTGCTTTTGTCCCTTTTTTTTTTTTTTTTCGTGTTCCCCCATTTTTCTCCTACTTTCTTCTTTTTTCCGTCCTTTTCCCATCTTTTGTTTGCTCGTTTTTTCTCTTTTTTTTTTATTTCTCCTTATCCCTTAGTTGTTTGAATCACCTTCTTTTATCCCTCCATGTTCTTACTTTTTTTTTCCTTCGCAATTTTTTACTTTATCCTTCCTGCTATTTTTTTCTTCTCCCCCCCCTTCCTTCTTCTCCCTCATCCCTTTATTTTTTTGTCTTATCAGCTTTTTTTATCCTTTCCTTTTTCCATCTTCTCTTTTCTCTTTTGTCTTTCCTCTCCTCTCTTTTACTTTCCCTGTTTATCCTCTTTTATGTACTTTCTTCTCCATTTTTTTTTTTGTTCTCTTTCTTGCCCGACCTAAAATGCTTGCGTGATAAAACTTTTGTGGGTGTTACAGCTAAATCCCATTACAAGGCTAATCTTTTGAAATATGTCTAATGTGACGATTCCATCGTTATGGAAGTCAAAAACCACACTCTATTCAGCTTATTCACTATTTACCGCCCCGCCTAGGTCCATATTCAGAATTTCTTCAGGAATTTGCTAACTTTCTTTCATGCTTACATGTAAACAGATAAGGCTTTAATTGTACCTGCTTTATATTCTACATTCCATTTGCGTTTCTTCACTGCAACTCCATTTTTGCGAATTTTGCTTTATCCCTTGGTGACTTTTTAGATGAGTCTCACAGCAGCAGTCACACTCTTGAGACTCCAAAATCGGGCTGAATATGGTGCGTTGTAAAGCAGGCTTAAGTAGCTGCCCTACAGATGCGCTGCGTATGTCAATATCTTATTTATAAGTCAGTCCAAAATGTAATAAATTGTAGCAGTTCTCTTTTCCAGAGGTGTTTTTGGTCTCTATGTGTAACTGGATCATGGCTCTTTGTTTTTTTTTGCAAGCCAAAACCAGTTTCATAAGACTAATTTAAATTCTGTTTAAATCAGGCCACAGGAGTCTGTCGTGTGTCATCCTTGCTGGATGGCAAAACTATTACAATCCTTATTCATAAACACACAGACTTTTAGTTGCCGTGAATAAATCTGGGGCACCACTGAGATCCAATTCCTACACGGTTCTACTCAAACAAAGTATTACCTAGTGTTATAGAGCCAGTGTTAGCTATTTTAAATTCATCCCTTTACCTTAGGCATGTGCCCGAATCCTTTAAGTAGCCGTTATCAAACACTAATTAAAAAAAGCCCAATCTTGACCTTGTGTGATATCTCATTATAGACCAATTTCAAATCTACACGTTTCTGTCCAAAATCTTAGAAAAAGCGTTCTATCAGCAGCTCTGTAGTCACCTCCAAAGAATGGAAATTTATGAAACATTTCAGTCTGGTTTCAAGGCCCCATCCATAGTACTGAAACAGGGCATTTTTAATTAGGGTACTCTAAATGAACTTGTTAATGTCCTCAGATAAGGATGGGTTTTTTCTTGTTCTGTAGATAAGTGCGCATTTGGACAATATAGATCATGATGTTTTAACCTAAACCGACTAGAAACTACTGTAGGTATTAAGGGATCAGCACTTTCTTGCGTTTTAAATCCACTTAACTGACCGGTACAGTTTGTTCATATAAATTAATCTAAGATCTAAAGCTCTAAAAAGTGAAGTACGGCGTGCCTCAGGGGTCAGGGCTTGGGCCCCGCTTTTATTCTTCTGTCATGCTGCACCCCACTAGCTCGTTATTCGGAAACATGCATTAATTACACTGCTATGCAGCGGTCACATCGTGGTCACATAAAGCTGTATGAACAAATTCCCCAGCACATTCCAATTTTCAAAATTCTGTGGGGTGGATTGAAGGAGATACTGGAATAGGCTAATATGGAGAAAGTTTTCTACTTAATTACAAATGTAGTGATAATTGGTAAAATGTAAGCAGAGCGAGTTTATTTTAATGTATCTAATCTAACACTAAAAATGTTAAATCAGATGTTCATCTCCATTAGCCCGTTGGCAAATTTTTCTCTCATCATATTCTTATCTTGGGGCCTACACGTTACACCAAAAAACTCCAATCAACTTACGTTTTTAAAAATTTACAGCATGTGGCAGATGCCCCCAGTATCAGAGGTACTTCCAGAACTTCCAGAATGTGTTTTTTTTTAAATATTGGGACATTTTGTTTGTTCTTAATGTACAAACAGCTAATATGCAGAAAAGGTTTTCATACTTTGTTTTTTAAACATGTTGTGTGTTTATGATTTTAAATAATACAAATTTTTTGTTAGAATGCAGCTGCCCGAGTGGCTAAACTCGAACTAGAAAAATTTGAGCATATAACTCCTGTCTATCATCACTGCACTGGTTACCAGTCAAATTCAGCATTGATTACAAACTACTTTTTAATTATAAAGCTCAAATGGGCCTGGCCCACATTATTGAGTGCCTCTTAGCGTTAACAATTCCACTCGTCTACTCGTTAGCAGGTGCAGACTTCTTTTAGTTCCTAGAATTAAAAAAGTCAACAGGCAGGGGGAAAGTGCTTCTCATGACATGGCCCCCCAACTATGGATAAACTTCCCACTATCGTTCGAATTAGACACCCTCCAAAGTTTTAAGGGTCAGGCCTAAAGGACATACCTATTAAAGCAGGCTTTTGACTACTAGATTAGAACAGGTGCATGGTTTGGGTGCTGGGGCCGGAGGTCTGGAGTTCATGTCTGCCTGCTGCCTTGTCCGCTAGCGGGGAGTGTCGAGTGGGCGGTAGCTGAACTAGGGGCTTCGGTCATCGTGATCTTGACTCAGGCATCTTGCCTTAGAATAAGGGAGAGCTGGGGGTTTATAGTCCAAGAGTCTATGGTGATCAGAGACGTTGGGTTGCTGTCTTCTGCCGCTCGTGGGGTTGCTAATGTCTAAGTGATCCCTCGTGGCTGTGTTTCCTACCAGTTTCTCTTCTAGCTTATAGCTATGCTGGCATAGCTAATTTGCGCAGGGGGTCTCATGCTACACTTGGCATTCAGTGATTGACATGGCATCAGTGATGTTAATTACCCACATGTGCTTCTGTAATCAATATCTAATTACATTTTTGTTTTCTCTACGAGCTGTGTTCGGCCAGTTCCGCCCGACAACATGATTACATCTGATGGAGCTTCACTGTGCATAATTCACAATTTATTCGGACCATGACTCCATGACTGTAGTTTCGCTCTTAGATTTATCATCATACCCAACGGACCACTTAATGTCGATGTGCATACTTCACATTCTATTCAAACTTTGACGCCATGACTTTAGTTCGCTCTTAGATTTATCATCTACGCCGCCCAAGGAGTTGGGTCCCCTTTTTGATCGTGGTCCGGGGGTCCCTCTGCTCCCCTCCAAGGTTTCTTCCTAGAAATAGGGGAGTTTTTCATTGCCACGTCGCCTAGGCTTGCTCAATTGAGATTGGACGTAGTATTAGGGATAATCTAACCTGTTAAAGTTGCTTTGCGACAATGTCATTGTAAAAAGCGCTTATAAAAAAATCAGTCATACCAGTAAATCAATACTGTAAAGAAGCGTTGAATACACACTGGTGTTATTTGCAAAATCTTTTTGAGAGTCTATTGGTGCTCAAGTCCCGGCGGTGACTCCCGGCTGGGTCAGATTTCACATGCAGACACAATTGGTCATGTCTGAGGGAGGGGAAGCCATAGGAGGGCCATAGGCCCCCGGTTACCTCTGTCCAACAACTATCTGACGGCTGCTTTTTTCACAGGCAGCCAGTCCCCCGCCAGACCGTCCCACTGAGTGTTTATGACAGTGTTACTTGCTGTTATATAAAATGTTCATAACAGCAGTAATAGGGTTCTCTAAGACCCTAGCCAAGCACCACAGGCGCCCGGTGTTGTCGTTCCCACCAGGTCACATGCAGACACGATTGACTGTGTTTGAAGCCAGCAATGAACTGATGTCCCATTGGTTCATATTTCTACTTGTGCTCTGTGTTCTTTGTTAGTGTAATTAACACCACTTAGTACAGTGAGGTTTTTATAATGGCTTAAACAGTGATTATTATTGTTATTAAATATTAATGGATCTAGCAGAATGCTTACAATTGTGTTATTAAAAGCATTTGTTGTTACTGGTAGTGTTAACAAGGTTTTATATTATTTATGTGCTGTATTATAGCTCTTAAATATTCTGTGCTATTAGTGCTAAAGGCTACAGTGTTATTAACTTTTAAAATCGTTTAAAACAAAAAAGTCATGTATGGCGGTTTGTACAAGAACAAGTAAATACAAGGAGCAGTGAAATAGTGTATTTAGAATGCTGTACCTGAAGAGTCTACATGCTTTCGCTTTAATTGCTATATTTGCCTGTAGATGGCAGTAGACTCATTTAGCATACACCCTTATCCAGCGCCACTTAACAACCGATACAATTTTGCAATCCAAGCAATTGTGGGTGAAGGGCCTTGCACAAGGACCCAACAGTAGCAGCTCATGGGGCTCAGAACCCATTGAAAGTTAGCTGTGTTATTCTGGTACAGACACACGTGCTGATGTTTGTTATGATTTCAAACTTCAAACGTTGATTTGAAGTATCAGTTATAGACACTTAGCGTGATCTTTAGTGACAGTACGAGTTAAGTGAAACAAATGAATCAAAAAAGAAAATCATGTGCTTACGGTACTTACAAGGAGAGTGAATGATCATTTTCTTTTCTTTCTTTCATTCTTTTTTCTGTGGGTTTATATCAGTCATTATGTGGTTTACGATGCTGTTTGTTTTGAGTCAGTACAAAAATGTCTTTGTTGTTGCTCACATATTGACCATGCTGCCATCTGACACTGGTATTGGAGAACAGATAGCCTATAATGACCATTATGACCATTATGTTCTCAGTTAAAGTGGTACATTGGTGCATTGAAAGTTAAATTGTGAAACATAACTGTTTGGAAATACTGGACTATGATGTCATACAACACTGGGCACACAGGGCACTGGTAACGGACATCCTAGGAATGTAGACGGTGGAAATATAGGCTTATAGAGCTCATGTAGAGATAACCCTCTGTCCTGACATTCATCATTGTCTAAATTCTTTGTCTCCATTAAACTGACAAGCAGCAACACATTAAAGCCGCACTGGAACACAGAGCAGATGTGAATTGATGTGTTTCTGTGTGTATGTGTTAATCCTCTTGTTGATGTTTTAGCAGGTTCTGTGGCAATCCTCCCTGTGGAGGTGTTACTCTACACTGTGGTGGCTTTCAAAGTGGGTTTCAATCGTTACACCCAGTGAAGTGAAGACGGAGAATCCCCGGACATGAAACGCGATGACATTGTTGTCAGTGGATGCTCAATTAATCCAGCTCATCTGATGTTATGACGTGAAAACGTATCATATACCATACCCAGTATAACTGGTGTTTATCTAAAATCTTTATGCATATAGAAACTCCTATCAGAGACCAAATGTAGGATCATATTTTCAGAAGGTAGATTTAGTCAGCGAGTCTCGGGGTAGAATAATGACACTGATGTGTTAAGCTCTTATAGATTGCTTCAAATGCCAAAGGCAGGGGTGATTATGATGGCCTTCCCAACACGTCAAATTAATATGAAGCTGCCAAAGTCTGTCTTGCTATCTCAGTGGGTGTGTGGGTGTATAGTGTTATATGTTTCATTAGCATGTGGGCGTGCAAGTCAGGCGAGGAATCGCCTTTTTTTATTCGAGGAGAGCTGGCCGGAGATGAGATGGAGTTGAGTATACCATGACGTTGTTGTGACATCACCTTTCTTTCGTTTCCTCACCCTGTTCCTTGTGAGAAAACCGGGCGAGAAGCAAACGGACAGTTTGGTGATAAAAGTCTACTTAAAAAAACATAACATTTCCTTCAGTTTATTGACAAAGCCCTTATTATGGACAGTTAACACACTTGTTATTTTTTTTTCCCCTTTTTTTTCTTTTTCCTTTTTCGCATTTATATGGGTTTATTCATTGTGATGATGAATGACTAAGGAAATTTACCCTCTCAAAAAAGACATGTACCTTTTTGTTTAAGTGTACTTCATCAACAAAGACGCGGCAGAGCACACATGATAGGTAGCCTAGCTGAGTGAAAAGTCGAATCTTATAAAAAGAAATGCATTTCAGAATGCATCAGTCTTTGGTGTGTTCCCCCTTTTGCTATAATGAACAGCAGCTTCAGACCTGGTTCTTGACCTCAGTCTGCTCTGTTGGGTTCTGTGGTTCTTGCTCTCACTGATAACCTGAGCGTGAAATTAAATGGTAGTGTGGATCACGCATGAGCTCATGATTCCCGCGAGCCGTGTGTGTGTGTGAGTGTGTTCTGCTGATATAAACCTCATTATTAATGGGACAAGGCACAAGCATATCCATAACCCATACTCAAGTAAAGGTATTCCTGTTTAATGAAATAATAAATCAACAAAGAATAGTGCTGTCAGAAATGAAAAACAAAGTGGACAATTTATGGTCAACTAAAATAAGAAATATAGCAGAAATATAGCATATATAGCAGTTATAAAACAGTCTATTGTACTGTGTAAATCAAAATGCCTAAGTAACGTAGCACAGAATTAGTTTTATTCAGTTATTTGATTGTTTAGTGTTCATAGGTGTATTTCTTTATTTTGGAACACATTTCAAAGATGCACCAGTCCACCTGGGTAGGGGTCACTGTTGCAGCACTGGGCAATGATCCCAGTCTTTTGCGGTTATGGAGTTTATTTTAGAGATCAGGTCATGGTTTGACACTTTAAAACCAGCTCATTCAATACAAGTTCTAGTTGGGTAGCTCCAAGTGTTTTTTATCTTCGAATTGAAAATGGAAATCTTTATGCAATGCATTAAGCAGTACATGAGCCATACATGTATGGGATGTCACCCTAATCATTGGGTTTGATGTGGCTGCTGTTAATAAGCATCCGTCTCTGCATCTCCCCATCCATTCATACCTTTGCCTGCCACTCAACCTAAGATGTGCATTTGCATCAACGATACCAGTAATTAGCAATTAGAATCCAGCCACTTGATCTGCAGGGTAATGTGCACTAATTCATTACAGTTTTCATCAATCAGTCACATCTAAGGCAAAATTGTCTTGCGCATTATTGCGATTTGGCTCAGTGATCACATTAGCAAATATTCCGACACCGACGGGTAACGTTCTAGACAGAGGCGGTGACTAGAAATGAGCATTTTGTGTGAATATTTTAGTCAAGAGGCAAACAATCAATACAGCAGCTCCCTAAATCAAGAGCAGTTATATACGATCCTCTCGTTTGGCCCCCCCCTCGAGTACCAGCATTATGCAAAAATCACCCAAATGGGTTCCGTTCCTCTCCATTAATCTACGGTTTCATCCTTAGGCCTGGATGAGGATTAATGAAGGCAGTACCAGAATGACAGAGCAGCGAGACGTGCCGCTATGGGGCTGGAATAAGTGCTTTTCATCTTAAATGGCATAGCATTTCCATTGTGAGACATTTATCTGAACTAACATCTGCTCATATTTTCACAAATTTGATCTAGATGGACATACATTTTAATTGTATTACCAGTCCAAATGTACACTAGCCCATATAAGCCTAAGAGATTGCGTTAGATATTTGAGCAAACCCACAAACCAAAGTGAACGAAAGCTAGAAACGTGAACCGCATCCTCTCCATACACTTAGTGTGACTCGAGGCTTGGCAGTCTCAGCGTTTGGTGTGTTGATATTACACAGCCTGGCATATATTTCATGCTCTGATGAATGAGTGTACGTAGTGGCGCCCTGACGCTCTGACATGAGAAATGTTTTGGTGGTTCAGGAACATGAGGGTGAGAAACTTTCAGGACCATAGTGTCACAAATGCCGTCATTGCTTTGGTCATGATTGCAGACATTAACTGCAACCTCATGTCACTTTGAGTACAAGTAATATAGCCACGACATATTAATTTACATTTATTTATGGTAGATGCTTCTGTCTAAAGTGACTTACAATGTGTTCAGTGTTACATGCTACAATCCATGCAGCTGAGGTTTAACAGTGGCAGCTTGGTAGATCTGGAACCTCAACCTGGTGGTCATAGTCTAGGACCTTAACCGAGCGGCCACTCTCCAATGAACCACTTTCAAAAGGACAGACTATGTCGAAGATTGGCTTACACCAGAGACTGGAACTTGTAGGGGTTGTAAGGAAGCTATGAAATCATTGGCAGTATGATTAGAGCTTTGGTACGGCTGACCAGCTGTATAAGTTGCATAAGCATTGCTTTGTCTACATCTGTCTATATTCGTAGTATAAATATGTCCTAGTGCAACTAAGCAAGTCCCCTTTGAAAATTTTTGATTGTCCTTCACACTCAGTTCTTGCCGCAGGAGACACGCCGCTTTGGCAGCATCGATAGCTGATCTGTGTGCCCAGTGCCGACGGTGCTCACTGGAGAAATGTCTGCTTGAGCGGTGAAAAGCAGTGCAACTTGGTCTGGTTCTGTATCAGATTCAAGTGATGCATAAGTAGGCAGTGGAATCCCTGCTAGGCAGTCTAGATCTATTGCAGTACAATACATCATCTAGCAGTGCGAGCTCTATTAGTTCCTATTGTGGGCAGTGGAGTGGTCAGGGCAGTTACATCATTTAACCTAAAAACCCTCACACCTCTAGAGCGCAAGGTGATGAACCCTCTGTCTGGCCAGTTGGGCCTGTGTGATGCCCAGTCGAGCTATAAGGCACTGCTGGGACTCGTGGCAAATTACCTCTGTGCCACCTGAGTGCCCAACTACACTAAATGCAGGACTAACAGTTGTGGTACGGCAGCAAAGTGTTTCTCAGTTCCTTCAGTCAGCATTCTGGTGGAGCGATTCAACAGCTGTTGAGTAATTGGTAATGAATTTGTTGTACCACGAAGGGATAAGAATGATCGCAGACTAGCATCGCCTTTCAGGGAAGCCCTTGATTAATGTCTTGCAGGTGCTCTGAATCAGGTTGAATGCTGTTAGCAGACACTAAGTGCCTACCAAAGTGCATAGTAGATTAGCTATACTGGCTTTTCTTCTTTGTCAAATACAGCATCACACTGAGCTTGAGTGCATTCATAGCAGAAAATGTCATCCATAAAAAAGACATGTGGCATGCCTTTTATAATTAATGCCATTGCCATTTTGAAATGCTGACAGTGCAGGAGGAGCAGGGCCACAAGGGACACTTTAAAATCCGCATAGTCCCTGGAGTCACAAAAGCTGACGGATCACGATAGACTGGGTGCAACTTGGTCGATGTCTCTTGACGGCACTGGTTGATTGTAACTCCAGCCAAGTTCTTCCATACTGTTGTGGTCTTACTGGGCTCTCGCCTGTTTGTTTTTGTGTGGGGGCAGAATTCATGACATTCATGAGTTCATTCTTTGACTCTGCTGAGGGAAGGTGGAGAGTGGTCACAGTGAGTCACATAAGGAAGGAAGTTGCCTTAGTTTTGGTGTACTGAACTATGACTTTATGAGCTCTCTGTGCAGGTTTCCATCGTGACATTTACTGTGGGCGGAAAGTACTTGTGCTCGTCATCGCACCTGTTTAATAGAATGGTAGCATCCTATTAAACAGGTGAACTGTCCCCAGGCAGTGTGGCCAAAGAACATCTGCTTTCATGATTTGAAGTAATTTGCTGGTTGAAGCTCCCTGGTGAAAGTCTGAAATTATTTAGGAAAAGTGCTAGGCACTATCCATCCATACTATATCCCTCATCCACTTGTTATTGTGTCCACATTTCCATTGATCAGTCTGTTCATCAGTTTACCTACGCCTCCATCCATCCACCCTCTCACCTATCCATCCAACCCTCCATCTATTCGTTCATTCACTCGTTTAATCATCCATTTATTAAAAATGTACAGCTTACATTAATACATCTGTCCATTTATCCATCCATCCATCCATGTTTTTGTTTATCCATATATTCATTCATCCATTTATCCATCCATCCATGTATCCATTATCCCATCATTCCTCCACATATCCATCCAAACACCTATGCAACCATTCATCCACCCATCAGTCAGAAGAGTATTTAATCCATCCGGTAAACAACGCACACACGTATTTATCCATCTATCAACCCATCCATAAGTCCTTCATTCCATCAACCAGTCCTGGCTTCCATACTTTCATGCATTTAGCCACTGAACCCATTCATAATTACCCATTCATTTCTTTCACCTATCCAGCGATGCTTTTTGGCTACTGGGACACATAAGAAGAAATCGGTGGACTCAGCTGTAGTGCCCTTTGTTCCACCTGCGCATTGGAACCACTCGGTTTACCTCAAGCTGTTCTGTTGGCGTCTCACTTTTTCTTCTTCTCTCGTTTGAAATTGAACCTGGTCAGTGAGTTAGAATTCCCTTCAGGGACTCTTTGTGTTTCTGCAGGAGCCCCTCCATCACAGCGTGAAGGTAAGCAGTGGGAATAGCACTAACAGATGCAGGGCAGCATAGAAAATCATAGAAAAAGGGGGCCAGAAAGAGTGGAGGGCACAAATCAACAGAACTCAATGGAGTCGGTCATCTTTATGTACTGCGCATTCTCATGTCTGGATAGATTATGGTGTGTTTTGTCTGCTATAGATTGGGCTGGAGAAATAACCTCAGGTGAAATATATCCAGTGTAAACAAACATGGTGGGAAAATTTCTGTTATACCCCAGTGGACAACTATTTTCAATGTTTTTCTTAGTATAGAGATGCTTTAGGAAGAGTTATTTTGTATTTTCCTACCCAAACCAAGCTTAAAGCCATGCTGGACAATAAAATATACACGCTTGAAGAGTTTCATCAATAAAAAAAATTGTACTGTGTTCTTAGCTAGAAGCATATTGTTTTTTAACCTACTCCTAAAACTCCTAAAATGAGTTGGATGAAAATAATGTTATTGAATTATTATAAAGTAGAAAAAGCATTCTGTTGAAGCTTACATTGCCTAGTTTAAGGGCTTTGTAGTGCTTTTTACATGGAAACTATTCCTTTAGAATCAAATAGGAGCAAGCAAAAAATGGGATTAATTAACCTGTATGCTATAAAATGATATATAAAAAATATATATATTAATATTTGACAGCAGTACTAGAAACATGCTATGGAGAGTGTACTTATCATGCACCCTCGTAAGAATTTCTATCCGCCTTGTGTAACGTAACCTTTTTATTTTCCATATTAAATGAAATAAGTTAGCATATTATGCAAACTTTGACCAAAGGGGCCTATTATTATTAGGTTTTTAGTGTCCTATTTTGCTTGCTTTATCCTGGTTGGGGCATTCAGGGGGTGACTGGAGCGAGGTGACCATGTGCCACTTCATCGCTCAGGGCTTGGCAGGATTCGCTGTCGCAATGCCATGGGACGCTCCCTCATCTGGCCTCCCTTTTGTCAGACAAGGCCAATTATGTGATGTCCGATCCATCTGGAACAGTGCGATGCAGAACTTTCCCTAACCTAAACAGCAGATACCAAGGCCTACTTCCAGTCACAATGTTGTGGCATCATCAGCGACGAGCAGATGTGTTCTTCTTTAACGTTTGAAGGAGCGAGTCTCGTGGAGACCTAAAATTAGACAGGAGGTAATAAAATTAGAGCAGCACCTGTAGAGGATGAAATTGTACCAGCACCCTGAGTAAAACCAATTCTGGGTGAATTTAGAAACAATCAGTTCTTGTATTAACATTTAGATTGTGCAGTCACACCTGTTAAATCGGACTGTCAGCAGGTGGTGAGGTCACGTTGTTGGATCACACCTCAGTGTCCCTTATAGTGCAGGGACAGAAGGATTTGTACAGTTGCGTGGAAAAGTATGTGAACCCATTGGGATGACCCGCGTTTACACCTACACCTGCTTAATCTATTTCAGAGTTGTCGAAGAGGGACAGAATCAGAACAGAATCCAGTAGAGGGGACATTGACACACACTCACTCTCACTGGGACTCTTTAGAGATGCATGTCTTTGGAATGTATCACAAAACCGGAGTGCCTGGAGGAATCCCATGCAGACTCCACACAGGAGTTGAGGTTTAGAATACATAACAAGTATCTTGGCTCTTTAGCCAGTACTGGTACACTACAATGTCCCATAATAGGGGGGACTGTGGTAGCCTAGCGGTTAAGGTACTGTACTCTGGAGCAGAAGGTCCAGGGTTTAAATCTCACCTCTACTAAGCTGCGTCCTAGAGCAAAACCCTTAACCCACAAATGCTTGGATTGTAAGATTGTATAAATTGTAAGTCACTCTGGATAAGGGCGTCTGCTAGATGACATAAATGTAAATATATGTTTATTATGGTGTTCAGACAACGTCCAGATCGCAAAACGTATCATGGATATGAAGCGATGCCTGAATGTTTCCAATTATGAGACTAAAAGTACAGTTATTTGTGTCTCATTATTTCACACGTTATGCTGGGTATTAAGATCAGGACACATTTTATAACTATGAATAATGCAGAAATCCAGCTAATTACAAATGATTCATTCACATTTTTTTTTTTATGCAGCCGTTTGTCCCAATAGCTTAGACCTATCCAGATAAGAGATAAAGACGGAAAGTGCTTTTGGCTAAATACAAGGGGAAAATATTTACCATACCTGAACAATGTCATGTTTATTTTATTAACTGTTTCCAGTGGCTTGTGATGTTTGGCACGGTTCAGTTTAACACCAGCAGTAGCTGTCAGTAGATAAGAGGTATTAGAGAGAATTAGAGCCAGGTCGATAGAGGATGGTGGGATCTTGTATGTCAGAGGGATAAACTCTATCTGTCACTCCATCTTGAAAGAGTCAGAGGGCACCATGGCAAATTTCTGGATAATAGCATTTCACTCGCGATATTCCAGGCGGAATTGATCCCATTTACCATACAAAAGTTGAAATCCACACTCAAAAAGTTTTGCTTCATTATTTGTCAGATTTAAAAGGCAGCAGAAGACTTTACCCCCACTTTTACCTGTTTAGGGTAATGAGATTATAGTGGAATTCAAAGGGTACAGGTAAGTGTGTACCCTGGATATGGTTCCAGTCCGTCCCTCAGAAGGGGTCGCTGTAGCAGCGCCAGGGGGCACTCCACTCTCTCAGACATGACCACTTACAGTATGTGTGCACAAGACTCAATAACCAAAGAAAGAATAATGGGCTAACATTACACATTGTTCCTTATGTTTGTAGACTGTGTTTATGTGCATGTGTGTATGTATTGGTTTTTAAGAGATTTTCAGTGAGGCCTGATAGATTCCGGCTGCCCATATGTGTGTATTACCGATTGTCCATCCGTAGCACTGAATGGGAGGTGTTTAGCGATAGAGAGTGCTTGGGTGTGTTTCATTCAGGTTGTGGTAGATGGTGTGTGTTAGAGTGAGCACTAAGTGTAGCAGTGAGAGGCCTGACAGAAGGCGATAAGAGATGTGATAATGGTGGAAAGTCTGTGTGTGTGTGTGTGCATGGTCAAAACTAGTTTAGCTCCAGTGGGGGAGTTTATCATATCTCCTGTGTATATAAACATAACTTTTCCACCTCAGACACTTGAAGCGTTCTTATACACACTGTCCGCTGTGTGTTGTTAGATTATTAGTCACACGCTTTCCATTCTTGCTTCATCCAATTCAAAGTCGCGAAGGGCACGGGGCCTAACTGGCAGCAGGCGCAAACCAACCCTGGACAGGGCACAGACAGTGGGACACTTTAGAGATCAAGTCAAGTCAATGGAGCATTGTGTCAAAGCAACTTTAGAATTTTAGATGATTCCCAAACTGAGCAAGCCCAGAGTGACAGTGGCAATGAAAAACTTTAAACGTTATGAGGAAGAAACCTTGTGAGAACCAAGACTCAAAAAGCCACCCGACCTCCTTGGGTGGCTTAGATGATAAATGTAAGAATGACACTAATTTGTCTAGTCAAATAACTAATTGTAAAATAACGTAAAAATATTCATATCGGCATGATTTAGAAAGTATTTTTAAATAGCCACATATTCAACCAGATAAAATAATAATGTTATTTATGGACTGTAAGAGACGTCTTAAACATGTTCTGCCGAATATGATAGGTATTTTATATGGATTTGCGTTCCTTTGTAAAGACCAGTTATAGTTTAGTGAGAATTTGAATGACCTAAAGCTAATTCAGAGGGTTTTGTTACAAAAATACAAACATAGCTGAGTAAGACAAAAGTTCAAACACAATGATGTGACAAACTACAAAAGAGGAACTGCATAAGAGCAAAAGCTGCAGATACAAAAGGTATGACAAGAGCCGTGACAAGAGACAAGACTTTGTTCTCAGTTAAAAAAAACCAGACAAACTAAATACACTGGGACTGATGAGGGGAAATGGCAGATAGGTGCACAGGATCAAAAAGAGGCAGAATGCGAGCACAGCACGATGAGGGCTCGGTCAGGGTTGTGTAGATGTTAGGGATTCTCTGGCACTAAACTACAGTTGTACATGTGTCAATAAATAAGCTGCTTTTAATGTGTCAGTCCATGTCTGTGACGTTTTAAGTAAATAAACAGTGAACCATCCTCAAATTGGATTTGGCACAAGTTTTTACATCGGATGCCATTCCTAACCCAACTCCCTGCATTTATCTGGGCTTTGGAGCACTGGGAGGACAGCCCTAGTGTCTGGGGTTTTTCCATAACTGCCCATCAGGGATTGAACCAAGGTCCTTTGATACTGCTGTTTCCAACAGCTGGCTTTACCCATGATGTTTACATGTTTTAATGTCTCAGTCTCACTCCATGTGTAATTACTAATGCCTGCCAAGCACAACATGATGATGGCAGCCCTGTCATGTTGGTTTCACGGTTTGAATTTCTTTTGACACAGAGTATCTATCAGAATCGTTCTAAAGCTATGAGTAGGAGTAGGAACTTGCTTTGAAAATGTTTCGTTGGGTAAATGAAATTTCAATTAGTCTTGGTCTTGTTTCATAGACAGAGGCATGGCTAAAAGAAGCTCTGGCTTCGTTACATCCAGAGGCTTCCAATCAAATGATAGTCTGCGATTCCAGCACGGGAGAACATAATGAAGTTCTCCATGTTCAGAAGTGTGTGTGATCTGTTTAAAGCGAGTCCCTATGTGTTCCCCCTGCTGGGAAATAAGATTATTCTATCTCTGGTCAGCACTTTGGAGAACCCACACTTTGATCTGGAGTGATGTGAGGATCCTAACTGCAAGCCAGATTTAACACTTGCTGGAACCTGATGAAACGCGTATTTTATTCGTGCTAAAAAGAGACAGAAGATTAGTCTTTTTCACCAGCAGTGGCTTAGCGGTTTAGGCAGTAAACTATTAAACAGTAGGTTCAATGTTTCAAAGACAGCTCTGCCGAGTTGCTACTGCTAGGCTGTAAAACGAAGCCCCTAAGCTTTAACTGCTTGGGATTAATCATGTAAGAATGCAGTTAAAGTGAACAAATGTAAAACCAGTGGAGTGGTGGCTCAGTGGTTAAGGTTCTGGACTACTGATTATGAGTTCAAATCCCAGCTCTGCCAACCTGCCACTGATGGACTCCATAAACAAGGTCCTTAAACCGCTAAAGTGAGTTCAATTCCAGTCGTGCCTGAAGTGAATTCATTTTAATTCAAACGTTTTCTTGCAAATGATTTGTTCAAATTGTCATCAAGCACCACTGCTAAGCAGTATTCACAAACAGATGTGTGTAAGTGAGAATGGAAGTGTGTGTGTGTGTGTGTCTGTGCATATTCAGTACCTGCTTTACATTGCTGTCGTGATTAAAGGAAATGCGTTTTATTTCATTAGTTGCATTCTGAATGCCATTACGCTGCTGTGTGCTGGTTTCCAGTGCTAAGCCATGTCAGTAAATAACATTTGCTCTCTGTAATTATTCAGCACTCTGACTAAACGAAGAGTCCTGGAGTTTCAGTTCGATTTATATTCAATTAATCCTCATTACTATTACCAGAAATAGTGCCTGGGGGTTGCAACTCTGTTGTTAGGTGCTTGCTTGTTCCTGGGTTTGGTCTGCAAGCCACAACATTTCAATAGTTTTAACATACAAATTGGAAGCAAACGAATAACTTCTGATAGACTACATGTTTTTAAATGCTCTATGTAAAATATAGTAGTGTATAGTTATTTAGAGCATATAAATATTCAGTATATATTGAAAATATAGATTTTATGTATATCAGAGCTTCCTTGCTTTCTTTTGTTAATGTTCAATGTTGGTCAAAAGTGATCATCATTTCACAACCCCCGGTGACCTTAGGCAAGTATTTTCTATGTTTACATGTCGTTGACATGAAAATCAGAAACTGAAACTCAAATAAAAAAACTTAATAGCAAATATTTCAGTTTCAGTTTAGATCTTTTTATAATATCATTTTTTTAAATATACAGTGGGGGAAAAAGTATTTAGTCAGCCACCGAAAGATGAGAGAGGTCTGTAATTTTTGTCATAGCTACACTTGAACTATGAGAGATAAAATGAGGAAACAAAATCCAGGAAATCACATTGCATGATATTTAAAGAATTTAATTGTAAATCATGGTGGAAAATAAGTATTTGGTCACCCACAAACAAGCAAGATTTCTGGCTCTCACAGACCTGTAACTTCTTCTTTAAGAAGCTCTTCTGTCCTCCACTCGTTACCTGTATTAA
>JAJAGP010004634.1:0-45914 GCA_025084515.1 Ancistrus triradiatus
CACGGATCAGTCGTCCTGTCCTCTTTGCAGAAAAACAGCCCAAAAGCATGATGTTTCCAACCCCATGGTTCACAGTAGGTATGGTCCAACTCAGAATTCTTCTTCCTCCAAACACGATGAGTTGAGTTTTTACCAAAAAGTTCTATTTTGTTTTCATCTGACCACATGATATTCTCCCTATCCTCTTCTGGATCATCCATAAAGCTGTGGAGGGAGTTGAAAGTCCGTGTTGCCCAGCAACAGCTCCAAAACATCACTGCTCTAGAGGAGATCTGCATGGAGGAATGGGCCAAAATACCAGCTACAGTGTGTGCAAACCTGGTGAAGACTTACAGGAAACGTTTGACCTCTGTCATTGCCAACAAAGGTTATGTTGCAAAGTATTGAGTTGAACTTTTGTTACTGACCAAATACTTATTTTTCACCATAATTTACAATTAAATTCTTTAAAAATCCTACAATGTGATTTCCTGGATTTTGTTTCTCATTTTGTCTCTCATAGTTGAAGTGTACCTATGATGAAAATGACTGACCTTTTCTTAGTACACATAACCTCATGTTAGTTCAAATAAACAGTAGCCCAACACCACAATCCAACCAGAACCTGCTATGATTTGAGGTGGATAAATCAACAGAACACAAAAGCAAACTTTTTTTATTATACACACAGTTGCATTTGTGCATGCAGTGCTGCGTCGAGGTGAGTCTTTAGTCACCGCTTGAAGACAGCAAGAGACTCAACCATCCGGACATCCAGTGGAACTTCATTCCACCACCTGGGTGCCAGGATGGAGAAGAGTCTTGATGTTTGTCTTCCTGTAATCTTACATGGACGGTCCAGTCGAGCCAAGCTCATGTCTTGGAGGGTACAAGGCTACTCACTGTCCATCAGTGTCATGTTTTTTTAAGGCTTTAGCACAGGTCATGACATTGAGGTCCTGGTCTCATAACAGATGTAATGATTGTACCTACGGCATGTTCCTTAGGTACCGGTAAGGCACAGTCCTCTCGGAATATCTCTCAGTTTGCCATGACGTCTGTCCTAAGAGCTGTGCCGCTCGTAAAAAGTGTCCCAAATGTTTCCCTCACATCCTGACGCCGTAGGAAGGAGCGCTGACGAATGTGGCCTGTGTATTACACAATACTGGCACAGTGCTGGAATCACAGACTGCTTTTTAGACCATGGGGCTAATTACAACTTCCTCAGATTTCCACTAGCTGGTTAGGACTGTTACCGACATTCGGATACTGCTTCTGTGTGTGAGAATGGTGTGCATGAGATGAGTGTAAACGGTGTTCAAATGCCTCAGTAACACTGCTGTACCTGATACTTCTATCATATAATCATACAGCTCACAGCTCCAGACCCTGTGTGACCCTGAGTTGCATGATGTCCATGTGTCACCATGAGGTTTCTCCCACAGTGTAAATGCATTAGGGCAACTGGTCTCTCTAAAGTGCCCCATTGTGAGTGAGTAAGTGTGTACAGTCACACTCTGCCATGGACTCCCCTGTCCAGAGTGGTTCCTGCCTTGTGACCTGTGCTGTTAGATAGACACTGGCTCCTACGACCCTGAATTGTATTAAAAGGGCATAGAAAATGATGGATTCCCTCAACCCCATTCTATACCTTTGAGATGAACTGGAATGCAGACTATGACAGGTCTTATGACCCAACACCGGTATACCAGTCCCTCATATTGTTGGTTCCTGTCCGACCTCTGCTTCCTCAGCAGATCATGTCTGCATGTGATGCCTGACCCGGCTGGAAGGAGCTTACGGGACTCAATCCCAAGGAGGTTAGGTCCCTTTTTTGAGTCTAGATCTGCCCAAGGTTTATCTCTTATAAAGGTGAGGGAGATTTTCCTTGCCACTGCCGCCCTTGCTTTGGACCTAGATATTAGAAAATTGTAAAGCTGCTTTGAGACAAAGCTCCATTGTAAAAAGCACTACAGCAATAAATCAGACCTTGACTTTGACTCTTAGACAGCTGCACCTTCAGAGTGGCCAACGATTTAAGTCAGCTTTAGTCCTGCTTTCTTCTGGAATTCAATACAGGTTGGCTGATGGGCTAGCATATTAAGATGCTGTCACAATAGACTGAAAGAGTGAAATCAAATCCATTTTAATGGGATTCGCCACAATGAGTGATCTTGTGCCACAGATTTCCGGGGCGAATAGTGAACCGATAGCGCTACTGCTTTGGCCATGGTAAATTGAAGCTTTGTATAGTAGTACTGTAGAACCAAAATGGAGGAAATGCTAAATTGTAGCCGTGTGTAAGGACGACCTTTTATATTTCATGTACAGATTTCTCTGTCGAACCCAGAACATTTTCTCTTTCGTAGCCCTCTTTCTCTGCCTTCTTCTCACTGCAATATCACTAGCCAAGACTATGCTAAATGCACCAGAATGGACAGCGGCTTGTGTTGCCAATGACCTGGCCCTTCTTTGGCCCTGTCTGTTTTGCAGAGCCGAGCTAACTGCAGAAGGCTAGTCTGACACGCTCCACCAGCCGATAATAATAATAATAATAAAAATAATAATAAAGGTTGATAATTTACAATACGGTGCAAAAGTCTTAGGACACCAATAGATTAGATATACAATTGTTTTGTATGTGGTCATTATACTTATATAATTATATCTAATCTAACGGTGGACTAAGACTTCTGCACAGTATTGTAAATTGCAAGATGGATTAAATTTAGAATACAGGAAATTTGAATGCAGTATTAAAAAACTGGAAAAAAAAAATCAGAAAAAACTACAGGCTACAGTGGCAAGCATTTAGTGTGACCTGCCCTTATCTGGTAGCTTCATCAGGATGCCAAGTTACCCTTTGACAGTCCAAAGAAACTTCATTATCAATGGTCTTTTTGGAAGGGTAGCAACCACTTTTTTGGAAGGGGAACAGGGTGAAAAGGTTAAGATATGCTAAAGCTCACAAAGACTGGAATGAAGATCAGTGCAATAGAGTATTTTGGAGTGGATCCAACTTTGAAATTTTTGGCTCCAATGTCGACAATATGTTATATATGGTCCTTATACCATTGCTAAAACAACAAATGTAATGGTGGCCTTAGACTTTTGAACAGTGCTGTAGTTATCGGAGTATTAAATAAGTGTAAGAGGAATTTGGACAGCGATCTGTGATGCACTGGAGGGATGACTGTGTGAGTGTGTGTGTGGACTACTGAGATTTCCCAGTATTTGTGAGGACACCAGGTTTTACTCCCTTCTGCTAACAACTCATTAGCATGGCCTCCATAGCAACCGAGAGTCTGGTGGTGAGAAAGTGTGGTCAGTGTTCCTCTCTCACCCTCTCCCTCCCTCACTCCTTCTCTCTCGCGCGCTCAAACAGTCTGAGCAGTGAATCTGCACAACCTGACCTTATTTATCGTTCATTCATTTAATCCAAACCATTGTCACAGGGAGCCTGGACCTAACCGGCAGCACAGGGTGCATGACGAGGACCAACCCTAGACAGGGCACATGTATACACATTCACACATTCACACTGGGACACTTTCTGGCCCAGGAACTGAACCAGGGAGAACCAGCTGTGGAGCACCACTGTGTCACAATGAGGTTTTATAAAACATTTTTCTCATATTAAATATTTTATGAACAGATGCAAGGAGTTTGGGTCGAAGCTGGAGATGTTCCACTGACTGGAAATGTCTTGTAAAAAGAATTCATAAAATTTGATTTTTATTTTATATTGTTTTCATTGGTGTTTGATTGTCAGTTTAGATTTTGGTCAGTTTTTGCGTATATGTGTATATGTTTTTTGTGTATTTGTGTATATACGTATATATATATATATATATATATATATATATATACACATGTATATATCTCAATTTAGTTTAATTTACTTATTACAATAATAAAGATACCTACAATCCATTTAGTTTAATTTACTTATTTCTGTACTTTTATATTGTTCTGTTTTAATTTAGCTTGGTCTTATCAAAGTTGCTATTTTTAGATATTTCTTTATATTTTGTGCAGATGTTTCTCTTACTGGAAACTGATATGATATGCAACACTGCGAGGAAAAACTGAAATATGACACCTATCCAAGTCTGCTTTTTATTTTAGTGTAGTTTGCTTTAAATGCAATGTAGTATTTTAAAGAAAAAAGTGTATTTAAGTTACAGAATTTAGAATTATGTCTATTACATTATTTAGAAATTGAATTCAAAACTAAAAAGTCTGAAAATAGAACTAAAACTAAAAGTGTGGACACCCTTGGTCAACATAAATTTTTGTCTATTTTCCAAATGAACAAAGAACAAAATTTATAGAAAATATATTTCTGCAAATGCACAAATTTTAAAACATATTGAAAAAATGGCAAGCGCAAAATCCATTTAGTTTAATTTACTTATTACAATAATAAAAATACTACCAACACCATGTAATCGACAATCCATTTAGTTTAATTTACTTATGTCTGTACTTTTATATTGTTCTGTTTTAATTGAGTTTGGTCCTAGAGAAGTTGCTATTTTTAGATATTTCTTTGTATTTGTGAAGATGTTTTTCTTACTGTCGTTAAGAATGAATCAGAACCAGTGTTTGTTCTGTGCACCTTTTCTATGCACATTTTTAGTTGTGTCATATTTAGTTTTGGTGAGTTTTATGATTTAGATCTAGACTGAAAGTTCTGAAGTTTTATTTCTTGTTTATCTACTACCTAAAAGATTAAATATCTAGTCTACTTTTTTTACACTTCAAAATTTTTGTAACATTAATTTCCATTGGTGTTTGACCATTAATTTGAGCCATAGTTTAAAAGTTTGGGGAACATATTTGTGTATATGAGATCTGTCATTGACTGTAAAGATTTTTTCCCTTGGTGGTTCATATTCACTTTTGCTTAGATCATTTACATTTACAGCATTTAGCAGACGCCCTTATCCAGAGCGACTTACAATTGGTACAACCTTACAATCCAAGCAATTGTGGGTTAAGGGCCTTGCTCAAGGACCCAACAGTGGCAGCTTGGCAGAGGTGGGATTTGAACCCTGGACCTTCTGGTCCATAGTCCAGTACCTTATCCACTAGGCTACCACAGATCATTTTAGTGTAGCTTTATATTTGCTTTTGTTTTACATTTAAAATTGTAGTTGTAGACATTCGTCGAGATGTTCTTGTGACTCTGATCTTCAGAGAAAAAAATCATGAACACACCACAGGCCGTGGAACATGACTGGAACAGCGCTGTAGTTCTGCCAGCCAAGTCAAGTCAGGCCAGCACTGAGGGGAAAAACTGTAACAGACACGGATCCAAGGCTGCTTTTTATTTTAGTGTAGTTTGCTTTAAATGCAATGTAGTGTTTTAGAAAAAAGTTTATTGAAGTGATGTAATTGTTCACTGTTTATTTAGAACTAGAATTTAAAACTAAAAGTCTGGACGTAGAACCAAAACTAAATTAAAGTCTTATGTAAAACATCTGGGCACCCTTGGTCAAATTACATTTCTGAGGAGCTTCCAAATTTAGAAAGAACAACCTTTATAGAAAACTTATACTTCTGCAAATGCACAATTTTAAAATTGTGCAAAGGTTTGGGCACCTATTCAGATGATCCGTTTAATTGTTTATTAATCCAGAGTTAGGGTTAGGATTTGTGATTAGGGCTTAGGGTTGCCATATTCAAATTTCTTACCCGCAGAGGTTGCATTACAGCATGAAATTTGAGCAGTGGATTGTGCTGCAGTTTTCAACGTATTTACCCTTTTTCTTATTTTTGAAACTATTTTTAATTTACTTATTTAATGTACTTTAAATTCACTTTGCAAGAGGTCTTTTCATGTATTTATTTATTTATTCTAACATCTTTAGCTTTTACAATACAGCATGTTTTTCTTTATTTTATATGGCTTTGTTTTAATTAGTATGTGTAATATTATTTTTATTATTTCACTGCAACATTCCCTGTATTCACAGGCTCCTTCAGAACCCTGGCCAAGAAAAAAGTTGCAATGTGAAAACCAAAATAGTCTTATTTATTTATCTGGCTACATCTTTCTCAATATTCAGAGTGAAGCGTGCTCATTAGAAATACATAAAACGTTATTTTTTAGTTTTTTATTTATACATGTACATAAAATAACAGTCACCTTTTTGGCACTTTATTTTTATTGTTGCTTTTATTTCATTTTTTGACCATTTATATCAAAAATTTGCATAAGACTGCAAAAAAACAGTAAACAAAATGACATAGTGGAGATACTGCACTCAAGTTTGTGGTAAAATGGGCAACCAGAGGTCAGGGGGTCAGCGCCACCCTGGCCACCTGAGCTTAGAGCAGATGTGTGTAAGACCAGACTCACCTACACACACTAAACTCTATAAAGAACAAGGGTGAGTGGGTTTAATGTCAATGTGTGAGTCTCTATCTGCCTGTCTCTCCCGTAGCAGCACATATGAACTCTTATTCTTTCAACTCTAGCATTAGATTATTTTTTGTCAACACACTGTGATTTAAAAGCAGGGGCCGGTTCCAGACCCTATAACTCCCCCCGGCTTCATCTGGCCTCCACATTTCCCTCCTCTGCTCCCTCTGCTCAGATCAGATCTGATCGGATCTGTCACTGTTGGCTTTGTCTTCGTCTGTCTTCCTTTATTCTGTTTTTCCCTGCTCACAGAAGAATGTCTTGAGTTGGCTTTGTGGGACGTGATTTTCTCTGGTGTGCGTATATAAACTATTTGTGTTGTTCTCTGTACGCATTACGTGTGTGATCTTAGTCAATTACAGCAGAATCGTATAGCATTCAATAGCCAAGCTTGTTTAATGGTGTTATATGTTATTTGGTGCATGGCTATGAAAGGTGGAAAACTGTCACAGCATCATGACTAGCACATTATCTGTGTACTTACTGGTGTCTTCAAATATGTTCCAGAAGCTACAAAAATTATGTATGAATAAATGAAATTTTTAATTTTTTTTTTTTTTTTTTTTTTTTTTATCGCCAGAGTATGGATTATAGATTTTAGTTTTGTATTTTGTTGTATTTATGTTTTATTTAATTCTTTAATAAATTTGCAAAAAATTTTATTTAGCCAGTTATTATTAGTTTTTTTTATCTTAACTTTTTATGTTTGCTACAAACAATTTGGATTTTTTTTTTCATTTAAGTATTTGTTTTTTATTTAGATTTATATTTATTTATTTTTTATTTTATTTTATTATTGTTATATCATCATCATATCATCATCATCATCATTATTATTTATTATTACCATAATAATAATAAAACATAAGAAACCGAAATAATAATATAATAATTAAAAGAATTAAAGAATATGTTATTAATATTATTATTATTACTACTATTAGTATTATTATTATTATTTACGATCACTATTAGTATTATTATTATGTATTATTATTATTAAGGAAATTGCCAACATTTTTTGCCACATATATATTAAGGACATTTATAAAGCCTGTGGTTGGCTACATCTTAAAAAATAATATGATAATCATAATATAACAATAATAATAACAATAATTATTATTATTGTGATGATTATTATATTTTATAAAAATACACTACTACTACTACTACTCCTAATAATCTAATAATAATAATAATATTTTGTTTATAATAATTATTGTATTAATTATGTATGTAATTAATTTATAATATAATTTATATTTATTATTATTTTGTTGTTGTTAGTGCTAAATATCATAATTATAATAAAATAATTATAATATTTGTTATTTTTAATAATTCTTGTAACTTATTTTATTTACATATTTTATTAATAATACTAATACTAATGAGTATTATTGTTGTTATATTATTATTAGATTAGATTATTATTACCAATGTAAAATCATATAAGAACTATAATAATAATAATATAATAATATAATATAAGAATTATGTTATTATTATTATTACTAAATAAATAATTATATAGAACTAAAATATATAATATAAGAAATTATTATTATTATTATTATTACTATTACTTATCATTATATTTATTATTATTTATAAATTTGCCACATTTTTGAAACATTAATATTATAGGACTTATAAGCCTGTGGTGGTCTTAAGTGCTAAATTCTTAAAAATATATATAATAATAATCATAATAATAAACATAATTATGGACAATTAGTATTATTAAAAACAACAACAACAACAATAAAAATCATAATAATAATAACAATAATAAGACCATAATTATTTTATTGTGATGATTTTATATTTTATAAAAAAGACTACTACTACTCTATAATAATAATCATAATAATTATTTTATATTACTAGTATTGTATTAATTATTTATGAATTAATTGTATTAATAATAATAATAATTATTATTTTATTATTATTGTTGTTGTTGTTGTTTTAATTAATAATCATTATTATAATATTTGTTTATGATTTATTATTATTACTAAATAATAATTATATTATTGCTATTATTTTATTATTATTATTATATTATTATTATTATTATATTAAGTAATATTATTATGGATTTTAAAGAATTTAGCAGTTTCGTTTTAGTTAACTTACACTGCCACTCCACTTTCTGGGACTCAAACCCACGCTATTTTTCCATATAAAACATTACACCTACCAAGCTTTTATTAGGAACCTTATACTGATACTGGTTAGGACCTCCCTTTGCGTTGGAAACACATTAATTCTTTGTGGCATGAATTCCACGGAATGTTGGAAATCATTCCTTTGAGATTCTGCTCAATCTTAAAATGAGTGCGTTTAATAATTCCTTGCCAGATTTTTCAGCTGGCCCCTTTTAATGCGTTGCAAAATCTCCCATTATGTGACATCCCAAAGTGTTTAATGGGATCAAGATCCAGGGGGCTATTAAAGCCCAGTGGGAGAACATGGAAACTCCTTGTCATGTTATTTAAAAGTGGTTTGAGGTTTCTTTTGGCTCAGGCATTAATGCTGAAAGTAGCAATGATCGGCAACAATACTCAAAATAGTCTGTGACATTCAAGAAATGGTGGCTGGTATCAGCAGTCCAAAGTGTGCCAAGAAAGGGTTAGGTTTAGATTCCACCATTCTGCCATCTCACCAGACCGAAACTGTGACACAAGGTGGGTTTGAGGTCCATGAATTCATTGATTGTTTGTTGCCCAAATTCGACCCCTATCATCTGGGGTATCTCAGCAAAAAATGAGAAGAATCACCAGGACCAGGCTCCATTTTTCCAGCCTTAACTGTCAGTTTTTTTTGGTGAGTCTTTGCCCAATGCAGCCTGAGCTTTCTATTCTTGGCTGACAGAAATCTAACCCAATGTGGTCTTCCCAAAATTAGCCAATCTTGACCATCCGCCTCAAGGTTTAAAATGCTGTGCATTCTGAGATGCTTTTCTGCTCACTACAGTTTTATTGAGTCATTATCCGAGTTACTGTAGCCTGTCTGTCAGCTCGAGACAATCTGGCCATTCTCCGTTGACCCTCTCTCATCTACGAGGCATTTTCCACTAAAGAGTTGTTGCAGGCTGGACATTTTACCATTTTGAGACTCTAGAGACTGTTGTGCACGAAAATCTCTGGAGATCAGCAGTTAGGAGAATACTCAAACCAGCCCGTCTGGCACCAACAGTCAAAATCTTTTCCTCATTCTGATGGTTGATGTGAACATTACCTGAAGCTGCTAGTCTGGTCTATATATGCATGATCTTATGCATTGTACTGATCACACACAAAATCGGTGGATTTGATAATTGCATGAGACTGCATGAAAAAAGTAATTCTTGACCTCTGATGTCTACCATACATAACACTTTCATTCTGCTTTAAACAGAGTCTCTTAGCCCAAATACAAGCCCATTATGTAGTATATAGAGAGGAAGAAGTACATCAGCTCTTAAGTAAAGGTACTTCTAATCTGTTAAAAATATACTCGAGCAAAAGTAGAAGTATAAAAGTACATGCTATTAAAGGTACTTAAAGTAAAAAAGTAAAATGTATTTCTTTAAAAAGCCTAACTCAGGAAACAGGATGTCTTTTATTAAGAGCAAGAGGTTCACATCCATGACACAGAGGGTACATGATGGTTTGTACCACAACTACATGAATCATCTGTAAAAATCATAGAAATAACATTATCATCTTTGGCCAACTACAGCACAAATATAATACAAACATTTTCAGACATAAAGAACCAAAATATAGAAAATACTTTGGATTTGTTTTTAAATAAATGTTGCTAAATCGCTCTTAACTAGACAATGTAATGTTTAGTAATGCAGTAAATCATGTTTAACCCAATCAAGACTGCAGCTTCACCATTTTCAGAGCACTGATTGTGCAAGTTCTCCTACTTAGAAAGATGAGAGAGGTTTGTAATTTTCATCATAGGTACACTTCTACTATGAGAGACAAAATGAGAAAACAAATCCAGGAAATCACATTGTAGGATTTTTAAAGAATTTAATTGTAAATTATGGTGGAAAATAAGCTATTTGGTCAATAACAAAAGTTCAACTCAATTACTTTGTAACATAACTGTCTTGCAATGCAGAAGTCAAACGTTTTCCTGATAAGTCTTCACCAGGTGCACCACACGTAGATGGTTATTTTGGCCATTCCTACATGCAGATCTCCTCCCCCAGAGCGTGATGTTTTGGGGCAAGACAGACTCTCAACTACATCCACAAATTTTCTATGGGGTTGAGGTCTGGCGACTGGCTGGCCACTCCAGGGACCTTGAAATGATTTTATGAGACACTCCTCGTGGCTTCCGAGCGGTCTTGTGTTGGGTCATTGTCATGCTGGAAGGACCCAGCCCACGTTCCATCTTCAATGCTTCACTGCTGGAAGGAGGGTTGGCTTAAATGTCAGATACAGGCCCAGTTCATTCTTCCCTTAACACGGATCAGTCGTCATTGTCCCCTCGCAGAAAAAACAGCCCCAAAGCATGATGTTACCCACCCCCATGCTTCAAAGTAGGTATGGTGTTCTTTGGGAGGAGAACTCGGGGCATTCTTTTTCCTCCAAACATGACGAGTTGAAGTTTTTATACCAAAAAAGTTCTTCTTGGTTTCATCTTGATATGATCTCATGATATTCTCCCAATACTCTTCGGATCATCCATATGCCTCTGCCAAACTTCAGATGGCCTGGACATGTGTTATGGCTTAAGGCAAGGGGGACAGCCTGGCACGCAGGATCTGAAGGTCCCTCTCGGCGTTGTGTAGTACTGATGGGAGCTTTTTTACTTGGCCCAGCTCTCTGAGGCCATTCATTCGGTCCCTCTGTGTAGTTGTCTGGGATTTTGCTCACCGTTCTCGAGTGGATCGATTTGGTGACACAAAAGGGAGAGGGGGGGGGGACTCTTGCGTGGAGAGCCCCGAGTGAGGGAGATATCACTGCCTGTATGTCTTACAATGCCTCCCACAGCGTGCTTTATTCACACCAAACTGATTGACTATTGTAGTTCACTAGTCCCTGCCTGGTTTGCAGGGAAGAAAATTGAACTCCCTGGTGTCCTTGACAGCTCTTTTGGTCTTGCGCCAGGTTGAGTTTGGAGTCTGATTGTTTGAGGTGTCTTTTAACAGATAACGAGGCACAAACAGGTGCCATTAATACAGGTAACAAGGGAGAACAGAAGAGCTTCTTAAAGAAGAAGTACAAGCTTTCTTGTTTGTGGGGAACCAAATATATTTTCCACCATGACTTATTAATATATATATACCACACACCTCTTATATTCATCACAGAAATAAAATTCACCATCTTGTGTCTCATGAATACAAAACAGGAATGCATTATGCTGAAAGGTTTAAAAAGACAGAGTGTCCATGTGCAAAGAACGCTTGGGGCATAACTGACACAGCTGAGCATCTCTTAATCGCTCATAGACATATATAAAGCCCTGGAAAGGCGTACCTGCTCTGCAAAATGCTCCTTCCAAAAATCGTTGACCCAACAAAAAGATGTGCACGGGACCATGCGAGAGGCGGAACCACCTCGATTGCGTCACCATGATTGTTGGGGCAATGGCAATGCATCAAGTATAGATGCAGGATCTTGATGGTGCCACCTTAGGTGTCTGATTTGAATGCCTAAAAATGAAATCATATAAACAGATAAAAAGATAAATAAAGAGATGAATAAAGCTGAAAGTAACGAGACCTGATTTTGAAAACGTAGTGAGCAACTAAAAAAAACTTACGTACAGTAAATTGTATGGCTCAGTACAGGTTGTGTATGCAATGTTATTATCTGTTATATAATGTTCCTGTGTTGCTTCTCTTTTCTCTAGGGAGCGCAATGCACCAGTCGGCCATGTACGACCTGTGTGTGAGCATTGAAGCAGGTCAGTCAGGAGTTCGTTCCGTCCGTCTGAGCTCACCTATGAGGAGTACCTCGCTATGAAGGTCCTGCTGCTGTCAGCACAGTGAGAGTGGGTGTTCTGTTTGTGTGTGAAGAGAGAGATATAAAGAGGAAAAGCAGGCGCAAACTGGACATTGTGGAGCAGAGAGAGGAGAAAAGGCAAAAACACATCGTCCACGCGACACAACAGAAAGGCCCCACTTTTCGAGCATTGTTCGACAGCTGGAACCACATTCAGGAGGAGAGTGGTAATGCTTAAGCTGGCTTCTGACCTGGAAAAGTATATATGGCTGCATATATGTAAACCTAAGATTCAAATACTTACTGCAGTGTTAATTGTTTAGTACCGATATGAGTCACTAAAACCGTAAATAAGCACAGAAATTAGACTCTCGTGCTTGAGCAATAACTGTCGTTTGGGTTAATACATGGCTTGCGAATGGCCAGAGCAGTCACATCCATCAACGAGAAAGAAATCGCACAGACAGTAACAACAGTTTGTAATCGTCATTCACAGCGTTGTCCTTGCTATAGAGTAGAACGATCACAGCTGTCGTACTGATGACGTGCGGCTTAAGTGCAAACTGGTAAATCATGTCTGTTATGTCATGCAGAAAAGCATTCGGGGTTCGTTGGGTTCAGAAGCTATAAATACCAGTTCTGCCACTCTGCCTGTCATCATGCCTCATTGAAAAGTGCTGGCGGGTTTCGTATTTCAATAGGAAGCTCTGTACATTCAATCAAGTCAGCTTTTTTAATCTTTAGACCTTTTTTTTTACAAGAGCTTTATGACGTTTACCACCGTGTTGGACTGGCTGCTGCGTGATGGTCTTACAAGAGCTTGAAAGTTATTATAATCCACCCCTAGTAATTTCACTAGGGTTTCTTCGCTGTCACTTTGTCCCCCAGGAAGTATGATTCACGGGCATAGCTATCTGCAGGCCACAGAAACCAATCTCAATCTCGACAATTTCAAAGAAGAAAACATTTGGGCCAATGACCCAAGTCGCTGGCTGATGACATTATGAGACTAAGAGATAATGAACTGAATTTTGACTTTACGTTGCTCCCTTAAACCAGGAACCACTGGAAATGTAATACAGTGGTACCGAGAAAATGTTTTCCCATATATATATATATATATACATATGTTAATGTGTGCTTGTAACCGAAGAACCACAGTGTTGTGTATTTTTGGAGGGAAGGGAGTGCTATTTATAACAGTTTAGGCATCGGATGCTGTGTAGATGGCAGCGTTCCACTTGTGTTTTCAGCAGTATCGCTGGTGCATTTATTGTGAAAATGTCCTTTATATTTACCTTACAGTAGTGAAAAAGACTGTGACTATGGTATTGTCTGGTGAATGACCATGTCGCAGAACATGATGCGGTCACATCCCTGTATATATAAACAAACGTTTGCACTTCCCTTATTTAAAACCCTGGCACTGCAGGATCTGAGTCCCTCTTGGCGTAGTGTGTTACTGGTATGGGATGGTAGCCTTGTTACTTTGGTCCCAGCTCTCTGCAGGTCATTATCAGGTCCCTCGTGGATTCTCTGGATTTTTGCTCTCACCGGTTATCATGATAATTTTGACCCAGGGATGAGATCTTTGTGTGGAGCCCCAGATCGAGGGAGATTATCACTGGCCTTGTATGTCTTTCAATTGCTCCCACAGGTGATTTATTCACACCAACCTGCTTGCCTATTGTAGATTCACTCTTCCCTGCCTGGTGCAGGACTAAAATTGAATTCCTGGTGTCCTTTGACAGCTCTTTGGTCTTGGCCATGGTTGAGTTTGGAGTCTGACTGTTTGAGGCTGTGGACAGGTGTCTTTTTATACAGATAACAAGGTCAAACAGGTGCCATTAATACAGGTAATGAGTGGAGGATAGAAGAGCTTCTTAAAGAAGAAGTTACAGATCAGTGAGAGCCAGAAATCTTGCTTGTTTGTGGGTGACCAAATACTTATTTTCCACCATGACTATATATATATATATATATAGTCTATATATATATATATATATATATATATATATATATATATATATATATACGGCTATATACACCAGCCGCCACTAGTGTACAGTCCCTGTGAAGGTTAAAACAAAGTTATGTTAACACCCAGCCTGATAGTGTTAAAGGCCATAATGTGTACAGTCTGTGAAAGCTACAACCCAGTGTATATATAGTATGTGGGCGTTCACTTTGAAAAGGAATGATCTAAAAGGACATGGGTGTCCGCACTGTCCAGTCTGTTTGGGTTACCTAGAGGAACTGAGGTGTATAGTCACTGTGAATCTGCTAACTTAGACCCCCGGTCTAATGCATTGAGACGAAAGGACACGAGGGGAATCAATGTGAAGGAGCTAGCTGTTTGGCTAAAATCCTGCTAGACTGTGTATGAAAGTTCTGAACCGGAGCTATCGCAGTGCCAAGATTTCGGCTGATCCTCTGGAGCCCTTCCAGAGAGCCCTGCTGTACTTAATAAAATCCAGCCAAGCTGTGGGCTTTACTCCAAGAACTGGTGTTTTTCTCCCTCTCCCTCAAATGGGAGCAGAAAGGAGGTGGTGCGAGAGCTTGTAATCAGCACGGCTAGTTTGTGCAGGCTACGTAAATGGCGAACGGAATTGACGTGGCGGTCTGCTATTCATAAAACTCATATCAGATGGTTTAGGGGATTCGTGGATGCCGAAGCTAATCTCGCATGTGCCTTCATGTTGTGAGATGGTTTGATAAAGCTGGTTTGTAGAAGATCGGAATGCAAGTCACCTATAGAGTTTTTCTATCGCAGGCATGATGAGCCCACACTTACACCAAATACCAGCTCGGCAGATTTATCATTTAGCTGTGACTCGTGATTGAAGCATGACTAATTTCAAGTTTGGTAATTAATTCTGAGGGTGCTAGGCATATGTACGTGTTTGAACATCAGGCTTCCTTACAGCTAGTAAAAGGCAGGTACACGATTAGATCCAGCCTCTCAGGGCACGCTGCCTTTTTATGTAATAATTTGTTGCCAGTTAGGAAGCGTTATATAAAGTATCATGCGTCATCTTGTTTTCTGTCAAGACTTTTAGTCACAACATGAATGTCCTACACAATACAGCTTGATTTCCTCTATATTCAACAAGTCAATGACTCAACTCTGCTGTCTGGTCTCACCCAGCGGAGGTTGCAGTGCTTTACTGCTCATTTCGGGTCCAGACTCGGCATCCTGAGTAGAGGTTTGGCAACAGTGTCCATTTCTGTAAGTGCTATATGAAGAAAATACAAAAGTTTGTGGACACCCAAAAATTACATCCAAAACAAGGGTATGGAGGTTGCCCCCATTTTTGCTGCTACAACGGCTTTGGTTGTTCAGAAAGGGCTTTCCATTAGATGGGACATTCTGGTGTTAGACAATAAGTCCTGGCTCACTTTTAGCATTCCAGCGCATTTTCAGGGTCTCTGAAGGAGTTGAGATCAAGGTTCTGCACAAGTCCGCCAAGTTCCCAATTAAAGTTGACAATTCTCTGTGGACTTTAAGGACAGCAGGGCAGAAAGTTGATGCACTGATGTGTTGGAAGCGGAAACCAATAAATGTGTCATGTTGAGAAGTACAGCCCATTCTTACTGCTACTGTTTGTCTATGGATAGTCCAGAACTGTATGCTTTCTATTATGAATGTGTTACAAGTGAGCGTAGCTGAAATAGCAGAGCTCAGTAATTAGAAGGGGTGTCCACAAAGTTTTGTCTGTATTTTGTACAAATTGGGTAGTACTGAAGGTAGAGCTTTAAGAACTGGATGTGGTTTGAGGCAAGGACTGTATACACAGAGCTTAGTTTGTAACTGATTAGGTGTCAGAGCTTGTGCTAACAACAGCGAGGTGAACGACATTAGTAATTAGAGGTGCCACAACACGTCATAACAGCTAAATAAATAATGGAAGAGATTATAGCTAATCAAAGATGAGAACACACAAAGACTTATGTTCTTCTAAAATATTTACGTAGAGCTACAGTTATGCCGATTTGGCTTCTGTTTGATTAGTAGTGCATGTAACAGCTGCATATCGTGCATTACATAGGTAATGGAGTGTGATTTTAGATTTAGTCCTATTGTACTTTATCTTTTGGTTATGCCAAGGTGCCAGACATGCTTTTTACATTTATGCTGTTTAGTAGACAACTTTCAGATTCTGTTTTACAATGCAAAATCCAAGAAATTCTGGGTTGATGGGTCTTCTTCAAGGGCTCTGTTGTGGCAGTACTAGGACTTGAACGCTCAATCTTCTGGTTAATAGTTTATTACCTTAATCATTCCACCACCACAGTTCTTTCTGTTAAGTTTTTAAATTAACAGTTACTTTAAGTCAATTTGCATTTCGAATTGACTTAAAACTTGTGGGACTGTGGTAGCCTAGTGGTTAAGATACTGGACTCTAGACCAGAAGGTCCAGGGTTCAAATCCGACCTCTGCCAAGCTTACCATTGTTGGGTCCTTGAGCAAGACCCTTAACCCACAACTGCTTGGATTGTAAGACTGTACCCATTGTAAGTCGCTCTGGATAAGGGTGTCTGCTAAATGCTGTAAATGTAAATGAATATTATACGTAACTTATCACTTACCAGCTTATTACTGCTTTATTTAATCTAATGTTACCTAATTCATTTTAATTGCTACTTTTGTACCAAAATTACAGCTTGGTTAATGATTAATTCAATGATGCCAACTGTAAAAAGCTTATGTACATTCCCTGTTTATAGACTACTAATTTGTATTTGTTTAAAAGACCTTTATTGGCAGTACACATTCAGGAATACCAGCATGAGACTCTACCTTCTGTAGGATACCAACCAACACTCATATCATGGAAAACACAAACAGCTTTATCTTACGTTATTAAGGGTTGCCAGAAAGATAAAGACGTCATATACTGGTTCTCTACATCTAGGCGTTTAGCAGACCCCTTATCCAGAGCAACTTACTAATACAGTCTGTTACAGTCCAAGCAATTTTGGGTTACTCATGGATCCAACAGTGGCATCTTGGCAGAGGAGGGATTTGAACGTGCTGGTCCTTAGTCCAGTACCTTAACCGCTAGGCTCAGGTATGTTTGGAGTATGCTTATAATTAACTGCTGTTAATTGTATTTGTAATCATCATTAAAATATTCCTGTTTGAACTTGACTGCTTAATAAATAGCTCCAGCAGACTTCAGTGTGAGTCCTAGGACATGAATACTGGTGTCTCATGGGATCCGTAGTCTGCAGTTCCCACCAATTTCGAAAGGTGCATTGTGGCGCGAAAGGGAAGAGTAGCTAATTAGCAATCGTATCATCCTGCAACAATATCACTTCAAATTATGTTAAATAAATCAATCAAATTATCCGCACTTATCTTGGTCAGAGGGTACAGAGCCCACATTTGCCATGTCAGCTTACTGACATTCGTTCCACAACCCTGTTCCCTCCTTCACTTCCCCATACAAATCAAAACTGCTTCACTGAAGGTCCATTAATGATGCAGTTTCTTTAGATAGTCTGATAACAATGCCAGTAACTAAGTGGGCTAAATGCGGAAAAAATACAACAAAGGGTGGGAGAAAGAGAGTGGATTAAAAGACCGGATTCAATCTCAAGTGGAGGACGATTCAAAGTACAAGTTACAGTCTGTTGCTTATAAAATGCAAAACAAATTCATTATTACATTAGTGCATACAGTAGGTACGGCTAATACACAGAAAATTTCCACATAAACATGACTTTAAATTACTGTATGGGTACAGACCACAAATGGGCAGCCTACTCACCAGTCTTTATTTGAAGATAAAGTCTATCCTCTGCTCCTTTGCCAGAAAATGGTCTATTACTTACATTTACATTTACAGCATTTAGCAGACGTCCTTATCCAGAGCGACTTACAATTGGTACAATCTTACAATCCAAGCAATTGTGGGTTAAGGGCCT
The DNA here is from genome assembly GCA_025084515.1 of Ancistrus triradiatus. Classification (NCBI taxonomy): domain Eukaryota; kingdom Metazoa; phylum Chordata; class Actinopteri; order Siluriformes; family Loricariidae; genus Ancistrus; species Ancistrus triradiatus. The sequence continues at coordinate 18,304 of JAJAGP010004634.1, forward strand.
TGCTCAAGGACCCAACAGTGGCAGCTTGGCAGAGGTGGGATTTGAACCCTGGACCTTCTGGTCCATAGTCCAGTACCTTACCTGCTAGGCTACCACAGTCCCTTTGTAGGTAGACTTGGCTGACATTGTTGAATTATTGCAAGTTTCCTTGCAAGTTGCCGTTTGAGGACACCTGGCCAAATTAGCATAGACAGAGACACTTTATTTATGAATTACAAATGTGTAGCACCTTCTTCAGTATGCTGAGAAGGGTTAGACAGCTCTGGGCAAGTCCCTGTAGGGAAAATCATAAATCTGATTGGTCAGATATCTTGCCGTTTTGTGAATTGACTCACATTACCGAACCCTTCAAAATATCATCAGAATGGACATACAGGCATGTAGAGAAGCCATTCTAATAAGCAACCAAGAAAGCGTAGAGTAGCGTTTTGAATTGGATGATGTTTTTGATTTTACTTTATTAATGAAATAAATATGTGGATGTGGATGTGTATGTGGATTGTTATTGTATAGAAATATCTCAGTAATTGCTGATACAAAAGGTTACCAGAGAGAAACTTTGGCTTTGACTATCCTTTCAGTTGCAGAAAGAATCACAGAAACTGTGCAGCTTTTCTTCACTTTTATTGTTCAGGACATGATCATTTCAAATGCGCTTTTTCTACTGAGAAACATGGAGGGAAAGAGAGGAAGCATTAGCTGTATCAGAGGAGGTGTGTACCAAGCAGAATTCACTGTTTGGCCAGTCGACTGCAGCTTCTCATATGACCTTGTTTATAATGAATGGCTTGACCTGTGAAACCTGAACCGCCAGCAATAATCTTTCTTTTATTGTAAGTGTATGTAGGAGGATAGTGACATCCCAGTGGTTAAGGCTCTGGACTACTAATCAAAGGGTTATGAGGCGCTCAGCATTTAATAGCTCAGCTCAGTTATGTGTTGTTCCTGATAATGGCATTGTCGAGAACCGGAAACTAAGAGTACCAAGCACATTTTCCCAAAGGAATAATGTAAGTTGAATTAATTTGTTTCGGACCTCCAGAAAATCCACACTGTATAAGGCATTATATGCATTAATGGAGTTGTATTGTAGAGGTGCTGCCTGATTTATGATGAGGATACTGTATGTTCCGATAAATCCATCATAAGTTAAATGTATCATGAACTGAGGAGTTTAATATAGTCTATACTGTATCACAGTGGTGCCAACCTTATTGTTTAAAACACTTATGCATAATCCTAACACAAAGCTTATTTTATAATAAAGTGTTGAAAATCTCATGTAATTTAGTGAGTAATGGATGGAAAGTGAAAAGTAAAAGCAACACTTACTTCTGTTGGTGAATGCTCACTGCTCAGCCTGAAGGTGATCTGGAAGACTCCTTTCAGTTGGCTGTAATCAACAACCATTTTAGGACCCATGGGGACTGAGAATACAGTACTGTATATGTAAAGACAAATAAAAACACAATAAACACAGCGCAGATCTTTATTGGGAAAAGAGCTATTGGGACACTGAATCACTGAAGCCCTGTGTACTGACTCATGAATCATGAATCAAATTTCAACTGGAAGCAGTCGTCGACTCATAAATTTAAGCAAGTGCACAGAGAACCAAGCAAATGACGAGAACAGAGACAAATTTTTCTATTAAAAGTGCGCAGAACCGAATTCTGATGATTTCCGAGGTGGTCGAGAACCGAGTTTGCACTGTGTATGAAATTTGTCTATACAGGTGCTCCTGGATGGAGATACATACCGATATGTATATAAGTTACTTTGTATGGAATATTTCTATTTTAATCTCCTAAAATGTTGGTCTTTAATAATATAATATAACACCTTGTTCCTTTTGGGTCAGTCACTGTTGTGTGTTACACAGAGAGATTGTTTATTTATATATTTATTTTTGACATTAACAAGTTAGGTTTTAAGTGAACACAATCTCAGTGAGAACAAAATGTAAATATATATAAATATACATCATAAAGGTTTATCATGAAGCTAGTTACACATACAGTGGGACAAAAAAAGTATTTAGTCAGCCACTGATTGTGCAAGTTCTCCTACTTAGAAAGATGAGAGAGGTCTGTAATTTTCATCATAGGTACACTTCAACTATGAGAGACAAAATGGGGGGAAAAAATCCAGGAAATCACATTGTAGGATTTTTAAAGAATTTAATTGTAAATCATGGTGGAAAATAAGTATTTGGTCAGCCACCAACAAGCAAGATTCCTGGCTCTCACAGACCTGTAACTTCATCATAGTGTACCTATGATGAAAATTACAGACCTCTCTCATCTTTCTAAGTAGGAGAACTTGCACAATAAGTGGCTGACTAAATACTTTTTTGCCCCACTGTATGTATTCACATATATATGTCCTGTATATATAAATTGATAGTGCTTTCAACAACAAAGCTGAGTGCATTTACATGCCCTTAAGAAACCCTGTCGTAGTCGGATTTCTGCAGTTATCTGATTCCAGTGGTCATGTACACAATATTCTCTCCGATCTAGGAATCAGATTAAGAATTCCAAAATCCAGAGAGCTGGATTTCACTCCTGTAATCAGATTACTCATAGCATGTATACCAGTTACCCGATTTCTCATTTTCCTCAATCTGTGCCTGTGTGCGGGCTTTTTCGATACGGGTGCCAGGTCTGCCTGTTCTAAAGACTTGGCTTTACTGGCCTCCTTCTTTCCATTGGCTTCTTATGACAGTATCTGGCAACCCTGTAATTAAACGTGCCATGGAATTAAATGCAGCAAAATTGCTATCGAGCACTTTGCGGAGACTCCGAAACGCAGCATATACTCCAGAAACCAAACAATGTGGTTATTGAATATTACCTTTTGAAGTTTACATCACATATGTCTGTGAGATTACTGGCTGGTTGCAAAGTAGAAACCTGACTCATTTAATCCTGGAGGTTTCCCATGAACTGATTACTCAAGCACATGTATAGTCGTTAATCGGATTACTGACAAAATCTGATTTTCTGCAGTTATCGGATTATTAAGTGCATATAAACGCACTCATTGTTGGCACACGGCTTTACAGAAAGTCTGTCAAACCAAATAGCACCAAGATGTGACAGTGGAAAGGGAAAAACTCTCTGAGACACATAAGGAAGAAACCTCATACCACAAATGTGACAACAAAGTATCTAGTTTCTTTTTTTTATTACTATGGTATCTTTATTGGCATTTGGAAAGCTCTGACTGAATGACAAATTGCTTCTTTTCCTTTTGGTTGCTCAGTTGCATGTCTCCATTAGCACCATCTTCATTACTTAGACTATCGATGTTGCTTTCGATGTAATCACCATTTGTTTGCCATATACTACATTTTTGTTTGTTTATTTATTAACGTCACATCAGTGGCTATATCCATGACACGAGCAAGGTTACAACTTGTGAAACACACTCACACTGAGCCAATTTAGGGAGACCAATTAACCTAAAGCGTATCTTTGGAATATGTAAATAAACCAGAGTACCCTTAAAAAACCCAAGCGCAGGGAGAACATGCAAACTCCTCACAGGTGGAGTCCAGCATTAACCATTAACCACTTGGGCCACTGTGCCTCCCACATACCAGGTTCTAGAAGAAGGAAGCCTTGGTTTATAACCCCTAGCAACAAACAGCTTTTTGTGTTTGATGTTTCAGCTGCAAAGTGGTTCAGCTGTTTATGTGGCATGAGTTTCTCAGCCAATGTTATGCAAGTAGACAGACATCATCAACATTCTGGCCTCAAATCCAGCATCATCTCAGCTTCCCTTATTAGCTTTGTGAACATTCTTGGCACAAGAAAGCTGCTGTGAGTCATACCTAAAGACCTCGTCCAGCAGATACAAATTCACAACTATACAAAGTGACACTGAGCCACCTCTTAGACCTGATACCTTACCGGTTTACAATACATTCAAGTTGCAATGAATTTGTCGGAACGTATCCCCAAGGTAAATTGGGGAGCACCTGCATACCATTACTGAATGACTGTCCCATAAATGCCAACGTGTCACCCATTATCCAACCAAAACCTCTAAGTACCACCTATGAGTCACATCACAGAAACACAAGCGCACACAATCACTTGCACACAGTAGGCATATATATTTAGCCAACTCTACATTTTTATCCTTCAAATGTGCTGGTTTCACGTTATTGTGGCTGAGAATTTCACAGCACCCAACCCAATGTGGACTTGGGTCTCACTACAGGTGACCCCAAACTTAAACTTGCTTCGTATCAACTCGTAGTGCTTTTTCGGACCTTGCCTTCACTAGCAGTGCTGCCTGCGTCTAAATTAGCGTCGGCTGATGCAGGGGTGGGCGATGAATTAACTTTATATGTTCAACGCATTCAACAGGTGTGTTTGATTTGACGTCATTTAGACATTCCCATTTTAGATTTTTCATAATGATATAATACCTGAATTATTAAATAATTACGAAGTAAATTTTCCGAGGTCATCTGGCGTACCACCTCATGCTCCTTCATGTACTACAATTTGAGAACCACTGCTCCATTGGATTAGAGTAGGTAACTGTGGAGGAAAGTCCTGGACAGTCAGCCTTCCTTGATGTTTTTGGTCTTCAGGTGGTTGCTGCTAAGGACTGCATACAATAGCTAAATGCTATAGATATTTTTTTAATTAATGACAATAACAACTCTTGTTTAAATAGCTGATACAATGTGGTGCAGCTCTGGATATGACAGTCACTGAGGCCACAGTTCAAATCCTTTCTGGGATCTACAGAGTATCTGTGCCTGTGCCCAATAACTTTGGTGCTGGACTCCAGACCTTCCCATGCAAACCCTGACCAGGATAAAGGGGTAAAAGATAGGTTGTTTTAGTTTACACATGTGCTGTTTTTTTATAGTAATAAGGTTAGTGTCACTATTGTAAATAATATTTTATCTAATAGGAAGTGTCAAGTAAAGAAATGTGTTTTTGTTTGTTTTGGAGGAATTATGAAGTAAATGGTTCTTTACTCCACTGTGTAAGTTCCAATATTAAGGATACCATATAATGTCTCTAAAACCCCACATGATTCAAGCTATAAACAGCACTATTTTAATTATTTTACATTGTCTAAACTGGTAAAACCGGACACATCGTGTACTTTTTCAATATCCATAATTATTTGTAATTTTCACCATTTTAAGCTCTGAAAATACCACATTCATACATCATATCGTGTGCATTTTCACTCCGTTAAAGAAAATGCATTTCTTTGATTTTCCCACTACAATAAATAAACACACTGGCCGAGTTCTCAGTCTATACAATGCATGGAATCGTTTAAAATCTCCTCTGATTCTAATCTCGCCCATACAAGCTAACAGAATTATAGGGTGCTTTCTGCAGCGGGGGAAAAGAAGTAAATAAAACTCCACTTACGATGGCAACACAGATTAGCAGCTCATAATCACCTCACTTTCCATGCAGTGAAGTGTGACTGCAGCTGGATGCTAGCGCTGCTGCTGGATGTGGGTCAGCAGGAGAAAAGAAGAGAGTGAGAGTTGAAGACAGGTTTAGCACATTCCTGTCAATCAGAGTCGAGTACACTTGGTGGAGCACATCTCCTGGTGGAAGCATGGCATACGCATACACACGCTCTGAATGTTCAGGACTTTGTTATAAATCATTAATTGTTTTATATGGGATTTGATTTGCGTGGTGATTCGCATACAATCAATTTATGCTTTAAGTGATGTACAGACAGGAATGCATAGGGGACTGGACGTGTACAGCATATACTCAAGGCATTCAAGTTATAATTACTGTTAAACATTGTTTAATGTTCTTCTCGATGACATATTACTGGGTTTGTGGGCTTGTGGAACCATGCCACCATTAGATGTATTATTTTAGCAATGGTATAATGACCATATATAATTATTTCTCAGTCTCTTTATTAGAATACAACCAGTATACATGAAATTCGTAATAAAAAAAATGTAGAAATAAATAAATTAACCAAAACCTAAAAAATAAATCAGCTTCTACAGTGGCTTGAGCACTAGCAGGATTTGGCAGCTTCATCGGGTTGCCAAGTTGGCCCTTCTACAGTCCAAAGAAGCTCGATCAGAAATGGCCTTTTTGGGCCAAGAAACCAATTTCAGAAGGGGAACAGGTTGAAAAGTTTAAGATATGCTAAAGCTCACTAGAAAAGAGTATTATGGAGAGTTAAATCCAGGTTAGATTTCTTTTGGTCCATCGACAGTTTTGTTATGTATGGTCATGATCAATTGCTAAAAAACAGATCTAATGGTCTAAAGACTTTTGCACAGTATATAAATAATTTGATGATTTAACCAACAACACTGGTCTACAACTACTAAAACCATTATTATGTGTAATACAGGCATCTCTGGTCTGAATCATGTACCACAGAGCCAGCCCCCATCTCCAAGAAACGCTGAAAACCTTTTGCAAAATTGAGCATTTAAACCCCTGGTCTTATGGTGCCAGTAACCCAACCACTGCAACCACATCTCAGTGAATTCTGACCTTACCTTGTGAAAGATGGGATAAGCTCCAGGGTGACTCAGCATCTTACACCAGTGGTTGGTTTCCTCTGACTGAAAGACAAGTGTTTGATTTCCTGATCATGTGTTCTGCCTTGCCAGAGGCTTCCAAGTCCCAGTGCTGCTTGGGGATGTCGGCTGGGAGTGCCCCCATTATAAAAAGAATCAGTATGGCACATGTGGTTTATTTGACTTGAGGCCACCAATCCCCAACTCTAATCTGTAGCCACCACCAACTGTAACCAATATGCTATGGAATGTAATCTATCAGCATACACGGTATGTTTAGCCGTCTTTACCGATGGTGACCTTCCCTGTGTTTCACAGTGCCCAAGGATGGACTGAAGAACCAGGCTGCGTTCGAGGAGATGAGGGTGAACTACATCAAGGAGCTTCGGCGTTCGGTAGGCAAGGCCACTAACAACTCGGGACAGACATGGCAGCGCTTCTTCCAGCTCACCAAGCTACTGGACGCCATGCATGATGTAAGCAGATAAAAACAAAGCTGCTGTTGTATCAGCTTCACTGCCCACTCATTATCGACCTGTACAATCGATACAGTGGAACAGGTTCCAGGAAGATAGTTCATGAAGCAAGACGTCACTGTTAATCAGATAACTTGTAAAGGTTCAGTTCAATCACACAATGCCAGTGTGATTAACAGTGAATGAAACCCAGTGATACCCATTAAATATCTGACCAGGCTCCCAAATATTAGCAAGAAAAAAGAGCTACGTTGCTGCCGGTCAGCGCTGCTGCATGAAATACAACAGAATTACAAAACAGCAAGACGCTGCACTAATCCAGAGCGAATGAATTGGCATTACTAAGCTTCTATTGATTAAGTGGCTTGCTTAAGTGTCTCATTGCAACAATATATCCATATTGGGATCTATACAGTAATAGCCAATTAAACCCTACAGCTTCTATTATTTATAACATACTACACTTAAAGTGAGCTTACATGTACAATAAGCACAAGGTAAGAGGTTCAGATGTTTCCTCTTAACTAAGCATAGAAAGCAATAGATAAAATAGTTCACGTGACTGAAATAAAATAGCAAAAGGGTTTGGTTTAGTCTGGATTACAACTGGAAGGAACTGCTATAGGGGATCATGGAGGTTAATTAGCTGGTGGCACACCTGAATTTGAGACTTTTATAGAGGTAAATACACATACTGCATTATGACATTTAGCATACACCCTTATTGTTAGCAGCTTACAGCTGAGTTGAACAGTTCAAGTCAAGTCAAGTCAGATTTATTTATATAGCGCTTTTTACAATGGAGCATTGTCTCAAAGCAACTTTACAAGTTTAGATTATCTCCTAATAATTACGTCCAATCCCAAATTGAGCAAGCCTAGGGCGACAGTGGAAAGGAAAAAACTCCCGAAGAGTTATGAGGAAGAAACCTTGGGAGGACCAAGGACTCAAAAAGGGACCCAACCTCCTTGGGCGGCGTAGATGATAAATCTAAAGTCATGGAGTCAAAGTTAAAATAAAATGTGTGAAGTATGTCACATTGACATTAAGTGGCCCGGGTATGGTGGGGCTGGAGCTGATGACGGAAGCAGCTTGAGTGGAGCTCCAGCAGATGAACATCATGTGTGGGGCTTGGAAACTGCCGGAACACAGCTCGGAGAGAGAGAACAGAAAATGTAATTAGTTACTGATTAAGAGCACAGTGTCTATTAACAATCACTGATGCCATGTGTAGCATGAGACCCCGGCAGCATTAGCTATAGCAGCATAGCTAGAAAGAGGAGAACTGGTAGGAAACACAGCCAAGAGGGATCACATGAGACATTGGCAACCCCACGGGAGGCAGAAGACAGCAACCCAACGTCTCTGATCACCATAAGACTCTTTGACTATGAACCCCCAGCTCTGCCCTTATTGTAAGGCAAGGATGCACGAGTCAAGATCACGAGGACCGAAGCCGAGTTCAGCCAGACCGCCCACTCGACAGTTGAAGGTTTAGGGTCTTGCTCAAGGGCCCAACAGTGATATCTTGCCAGAGCTAGAGACAGAACTACTACTTTCCAGGACCAGAACCATGCATCGTACTCTAGAGAGACTAAAATCCTATATAAATAATTAATTCACTCACTTTCCTATCCATTTAATCCTGGATACGGTCACAAGAGAGCCAGTGCCTAGCCGGTGGCACAGAGCACAAGGCAGGAACAACCCCAGACAGGGCGCCTATCCATCGTCGTGCAAACACACTCGCACACTTACACACACTAGGGCCACTTTAGCGTAATCCATTGACCTAGAGCATGTCTTTGGACTGTGGGAGTTAACCGGAATATGCAGAGTAAACCAACACAGACATGGGGAGGATGGTCTGGGTCTTCTCCACACAGAGAAGACCCAGACCGCTTCACCTGCCAGCAAGTAAGTAACCCCATGACTTCCTCCCATAATCTTTCAGTCACGTTGCCATCCAAGTCAAGTCAGATTTATTTATATAGCACTTTTTACAATGGAGCATTGTCTCAAAGCACTTTTACAAGTTTAGATTATCTCCTAATATCGACGTCCAATCCCAAATTGAGCAAGCCTAGGGCGACAGTGGAAAGGAAAAACTCCCTAAGTGTTATGAGGAAGAAACCTTAGGAGGACCAAGCCTCAAGAAGGGATTCAACCTCCTTGGGCGGCGTAGATGATAAATCTAGGAATGAAACCAACGTCATGGAGGGATAGTTCAAATAAAATGTGAAATATGCACATCGGCATTAAGTAGTCCGATACACAGTCACTCTAGGATCCTGAGTCTAAGCAGGAAAGTCCTTGGCGGCACTTCGATCCCAGATAACCGGAGGAGGGTGAGGGTTACTGTCCTCTGGTCTGGCCTGGGTATGGTGGGGCTGGAGCTGATGACGGAAGCAGCTTGAGTGAAGCTGAAGCTGAACCATCCATGCTATATCACACTCCACCTTTCTAGAGTCAGCAGTTGTTCCAAAAACAGTAAAGGGTATGCTCCTTGCTTTAACAGCCAGAAAGTATATTAACAGAATTTCCTCTCACCCCAGACGCAGCCCATGAGCCAACAAATGTTCAACTCTCATTCCATTTTAACTGCAGCTATAAGGCTCGAGCAACTATAACGCATAACCCAATTTAGCAATTCTGGTGGCCAAAAGAAATCTTAGACCAGTTCCAGATTAGTAATCACAACTCCACCATAGGGGAAAAGTACACTTAATACTTCATCCAAAAAAGTGAAAGGGAATTTTAGGTTTTAATAGGTCATGGTAGCACTGCCAACTTTTTCACACCGAATGTTTCTCTCGCTGAAATATCTAACCGATCGTTGTTTCTTCTTTATATCACCTCCATGTTTCCTCCAGCTGGTGGGAAACCTGCTCGACTTCTGCTTCTACACGTTCCGCGAGTCACAGGCCCTGAAGGTGGAGTTCCCAGAGATGCTGGTGGAGATCATCAGTGACCAGATACCAAAGGTGGAGTCAGGCCTTACTCACACCCTGTACTTTCACAAGAAGTGACTGGCAGCAGATTAATATGGGAACAGAAAGGCTAAAAAGACAACGGGATGAAAGACACACAGCAGAGAGGACACCAAACCCTCACCAGGAGAGCGATGGAGTAGCCAGCGTCGGCCAGCCGGCTTGCTATGCACAAAGTTAGGCATGAGCAGAGGCTCGGATAAATCTACGCCATCCTAATTCCCACGTGGAAGGTGAAACTGGGAGCGCTGTGTGATCTGTAGCCAGCTAATGAACGCGATAGTTCATTTCACCTTGCCCCAAAGACAATGCTGACTATCTATGGATATGAAGCCATATGTTTCTTTGGTAAAGCTATAGTGCACAGGTACAAGTGTATAAATAGTACTAATTCAAACACACACACACACACACACATACACAATTATACAAGGACAGACACGGTAATGCCCTTGCCTCTAACACATACAATCTTGCGATTAACTACCAAGGCATTTATGTCAACACACCTGCATTATCTTTAACGCTACACAAAAAATGAATGCATTTCAGAACTTTTGCTGTCTGTTATATCTCTGTAGCAACTCGACTATTTTCACTACTAAAGGACAATTCTTTTGGAGGGCATATTCCAAGGGCTACACTACCTACAATTTTAACTAATTGGTGTGTGTTAAAACACTAAATGGCACACGCCGTCTCTGTGCTTACTGAAATGAAACATACAATCAAACCTGAACTAATATGCAATGGATTCTAAGATGAGAATTTTGAAATCAAGACTCTTTTTTTGTAGTCCGTCATCATGAGTGAGGTGTTGTTTGATGTAGCTTCGGGTGCAGGTTCATTCCCTTTTTAGATCTGAGGGTAGGAACGTTTCTCTAACGTGTAGCTTTTAGAGAATAGTTTTGCTGACGTGATAAACTTGAAAGAAAAGCACAGAAGGACTGTTTTAACGACCTTGACGTAAGAATTCATTCAGGAAATGAATGGCTAGTTCAATACCCAGAAACTAGATTGTGTATCTTCTGTTTTTTTTTTCTTTTGTTGTATTTTGTCATGGGAATATCCCCTTCCACAAACAGCTATGAACTTGCAAGGGTCGAGGCTTATCCATACTTGCTCCAAGACCAATTTTATTCACTGGTGATGCAGCTGAACGCACTCGGAGGAGAGCACTATCTGAAACACCAAACATGGTCGGCTAGTGTTGTGAGGAACTGTACTTTGTAGGACAAATGGCCAGGGCATTGTTGAGTTTTGAATTCATGAGATGATAACGACTTCCTGTGGCTGTGACACACTAAGCAGACTCTTCTGACACCATTAAGCATCTGTGGCTAATTTTGCCTTTAGTTTAGAGGTGTGTTGTCTACCATTAATACCATACCAATTAAAATTTGAATATATTGCACTAGAACATACATTTTCCTAGGTTTATAGCCATGGTTCCCAACCTGGGGTTAAACATTACATTTACAGCATTTAGCAGACGCCCTTATCCAGAGCGACTTACAATCCAAGCAGTTGTGGGTTATGGGCAACAGTGGCAGCTTTTCAGAGGTGGGATTTGAACCGTGGACCTTTTGGTCCATAGTCCAGTACCTTAACCGCTAGGCTACCACAGTCCATACACACAGGGGGTGTGCTCTGAGGTGCACTGAGTTTGCTTGTTTTGTATTTAAGGGTTGGCTTAGTGGACAAGTCTAAGGTGACAGTGGTAATAAAAGTCTTCTGAGATATCTTGAGGGAAAAAACTGTGAGAGGACCAAAATGTCAAACATTAAACACTGGTCAATTTGACCAAAGAGGCCAAATTCAGTTAGTGCAAAAATAAATTTTACGTATATGAGAGTCTCTAAACCAGGGGTCCAGTAGGTGACTGTTACTGTGGATGTCCATAACTGGCAGTAGTTCAGAAGTAGTTCATGTCATAGCTGGCAAGATTTGTGCAGAACCTGTGATGTCACGGTACAACGGCAGACCAGTTCTGAGGGTTTGCTGACATACACAGCTGGTAAAAACCTGAACATGTTATGTAGTGTATAGCACAGAATTGGCCATAGTGCACCATAAGACCCCGCAGACATTATCCTTGCCGTCAGCACTAATAAGTAAGTTAAAGTGGTGTCTGGAGCCAGTGGAAGAGAGAGTTCTCTGTTTCAGTCCAGGAAATCAGTGCAGTAGATACTGAAGTAAGCAAATCAAGCAAACAACACTCGAGAGTACACACAGAGTATTTCATTTCTTACCTGCTAATCTGCTGTGGCACCTTGTATTTTTGCAAGGTAACTGCTAAACAGGCTGTTTAAACACATTCACATTGGCAAAAATTATCCCAAAAACTACCCACTCTATCTCCAAACTTGCGTAAGGCTGAGAGAGTGACTGTGCTTCAGCAGATTGTAGCACACGACACAGGCAATGGGAAAACAGAAGATCCGAGAGATATGAGGGTGCTAAACCATGTAGAGATTTGAAAATCAATAACAGTATTTTGTATTGAATACGATAACGGACCGGAAGCCAAAGTAGATCTTTAAGTATAGGGGTAATGTGTTCCCATTGGTCGAGTACTGGTTTTGTACATACTGCAACTTCTTGAGGCTACTGGAAGGAAGCCCAATTAATATGGAGTTACAGTAATCGAGCCTAGATGTAATAAGGGCATGTACAAGTGTCTCAGCTACAGAGTCAGCGAGAGAAGCACGCAGTCGGGCAACATTTTTTTAAGTGGAAAAGAGCAGTTTTAGTGATACGCCCAATATGGGCATCCAGAGAAAGGCTAGTGTCCAAGATGACACCAAGGTTACTAACCTGAGCCACAGAGGACTTTCCAAAACCCGGAATTGAGAAAACTGACTGACCAATCTTGCTGTGTGTAGAATGGGAGGCAATAAGGATAGTTTCTGATTTACTACTGTTCAAAGTCAGAGAGTTATTAGACATCCAAAGTTTAATATCAGTTAAACAACGAACAACGAACAGCTGGAGGTTTAGTACTGATGTAAATTTGGGTGTCATCCACATAGCAATGAAACTGCAGACCATGTTGACGAATAATGTTACCGAGCAGGAGCAAATAAATGATAAAAAGTATTGGACCAAGGGCCGAACCCTGGGGTACACCGTAATCAAGAGGAACAGTGTCGGATCTAAAACTATCCAGAGAAACAAGCCAAGTCAAAGCCATAGCAGTAATCCCAACACAGAATTCCAACCGATTTCTGAGAAGTGAGAAGAGTTCTTACCCAAAAAAGGTAGACTGTATAAGGATCCAAAAGCAGCAGTATAAAGAAACACACTAAAAATCTGAGGTGAGTTTCCCAAAATGTTCATAACGCTAAGTACTCCGTAACCTCGTACTTAAGAACTTTTTTTACATTTACGTACGTTACCTGAAACAATTCGTAACTAACGGATTACTTAAACTGGTTTCAGAAATTGAAGGGTATTCTGACCCATTTGTAACTTCTTAACTTGACGTTCATGAGCAATTCTACCTCAAAAAAAGTTACTGATACACTGGCTGCACATTTAACTATATAAAACGCGAAAGTGTGGAAATTAATATGTAGTTTTGACAATATCCAATGCCAATAAAATCAGAGCTACTAGTCTAAATTATGTAGGTCGTATGTTCTTAGGATTAAATGAACTTTGGCTGTAAGTATCTTTGTGTAGGGGCAGCATCACAGCCACCGACTATGAAGGTCCTTACATTTACATTTACAGCATTTAGCAGACGCCCTTATCCAGAGCGACTTACAATTGGTACAGTCTTACAATCTAAGCAATTGTGGGTTAAGGGCCTTGCTCAAGGACCCAATGGTGGCAGCTTGGCAGAGGTGGGATTTGAACCATGGACCTTCTGGTCCATAGTCCATAGTTACCCGCTAGGCTACCACAGTTCCTAGCTCAGTATATATAGGATTTCATTGTATTCCAGGGTTTAAATTAGATATGCACCAACTACACTAATTTTCGACTAACATACGATTGGCTGATTCCAATTTTGCCCAAATCCGATTTTCTGTCTAAGAATTATTAATATACAGCCTACAGAAATCCTTGTTCAACTTTCCTGTTAATAGAAACTTAAAGGTAGCAGGAGCTGCTGGCTTTTGCCTGGCTCTGCGGTCTTGCTAGATTTTGCTTTAACCTCTTTGCTTTTGTCAATTCAGCGGGTTCATGCTGTTTTAAATGTCTTATTAAATTTGCTGTTCTGAACGTTTTCAGAGTTGTTCCTAAAAAGGTTATTTTTGCCCTGCATTTTATAATAATAACTCATTAGTATCCAAACTCCCTCATTAGTGATGCGCTATATAGGGAGAGACTATTTAGTTGACTAAGTAGCACTCGAAACACAACTGAAAACTAGAACTTAATCATCATAAACATGCATCAGCAGCCGTCTCATAAACAAACTGGGGAGTACAGAATCTAGTTTAAATCATTTTGTTCACAAGAAACAAGCAATACATTTTTATACCAATAACTGAAATACTTATTAGTTACTATTTTTCACTAATTATGATACTTTCGTGGTATAATAATGAGAATATTTATGTCAATAGGCTTTTCCAGTGCAAATGTAGAGTCAGAGTCAGAGTCAGCAAAGAACACTTTAAAACTCGTTTGGAATTTGAGACTAAGAAGGCTTTTGGGAAACAATCACAAATCTGTCGTTCTTAAAATTGTTCATAAAGTGATAAGATTAATCGTTATTGGGAAATGCACTCCTGGACAATCCCAAAGATGATACCAGTAGAATAAGGAGTGAGCGTCTAAGCAGAGGACTCAAACCTTCCAGCCTCTGCAGATGGAAAATTCCATAATTTAGTAAAAATCCACCGAAAACCCCATCAGTTTTAGAATCAAAGTCTACTAAAGGACTCCTGGTATGCTCATTTGGCGATATGGAGATGCTTTCACACAGATCACGCATACATGTCGTGATATTTGTTCATAAGGCGATTAGGAGTAGGGGTGCCATCAGTCGACCTTGGTGTGTCACAGCCTGCCATCAACAGGGATTTGAATTTGTGATCTCCCATCACTAGGGAGTTTAATGTGTCTCATTTCTTGCGATAACTAGTGGAACGGTAGGGAGATATATAAATCCATCAGTTTTACTGTTCCAGATTCCAATCCTGTGCTTTCATTTATATCCTGAATCTGGAACTAAGAGCAACTCCAGAGTGATCGGTTGTTCTCCTGTTTTCTGTTGAAGTGATTGCTTTGTAAATATTGGCGGACGCCACATGGCAAGTGCTGTGGGTGCCGTACTTCAGGGTTTATTCTCTAGTAGCCTCTGGTTACTGTTCAATTTTGGCATGTTCTCCCTGCGTCTGCATGGGTTGCGATGTATTTTCCAGTTTCCTCTTACCTCCCAAAAACAGGTCAGTAGGTGGATAGTTGGATTTGCTATTCTAAATTGGTGCTCTGTTTAAGATATATGCACCCAGTGATTCCAGGATAGCTTCTGGACCAGTCATGACCCTGACAAGATTCTTCAAAATTCCATCCCATTACAAAATGCATCACGATTTCCATTTCAGATGGTTATTGAACTCATACAACAACTCTGTCTGAAACGTAATGCACATAATCAGTGATTGGCTCTAATCCAATTAGATTAAGTTTGCGTTTACATACCAGACTTAAGCCCTACTCACCAGTTTCTGGGACCAATCAGAATGGCCAGAATGACTTAACACACACTAGCTAATCACATCTATACAGCAAATAACCAGCTCCCTTTTAACAAACCGTTCTACAGCATTTTGTTAAATTAAGACTAACAATAAAGCATTTTCTACACACGATGTTTTATAGGAACCGTTCTACTCAGTTCTAACGAGGTGCTTTTTTCTTAAATCAACACTAGGCATAAGATTTTCAGTAGCTGCACATGTACAGTTAGACATCGAAGCATATAAGAGCCTCGCTTTTCCAACCCGGACAGCTTTCATATGAGAACCAATAACACAGAAACACTCAAAGCTATAGTAGCCTGCTGTATTTCAGCTTAGAACATATATATGTGAACTGTCGAAATATGTTGCATATAGTCATTATACACATGCTGTACAGAGGACGTTTCAATCTGCATCACATCGAGGAATTTGTCAGCGCTGTACTTAGGGGTGGTGTTCGTAGGGCTACATAGGAGGACAAGAAGTTGACATAACACCTATGGTAGACTTATGACACTTTCCAGGCTGACAGCTTTATGTAGGTACAGTTGCCATAATAATGGAAGCCAGCCTGAAGGAGTCATAAGGCAGCATTATCTCAACACAAGTCTATGTCAGTGTGACTTGAAACTTGACTAAACTGCTTGGAATAAGCCTTTCTTGATGTTTATGCAGGTTTATATCAGTTGGACAACCTAAGTCAGCTGGGAGGAGTTGCAACACAACCTCAAGCCAGCAAAGGTCTATTTCAGTTGATCCAGTTTGACATTGAGTTTGAAACAAGAAATCACTTGGAATAATCCTTATTTAGGCTTATGTGAATTGTAATAATAACGCAAGTTCTGACAAAGTCATGAAACATGCACTATATAGACAAAAGTTTGTGGACACCCCAAAAAATTGCATCTAAAACGTGGCTATGCAGTTTGATACCCCCACCCATTCCCATTTGCTGCAACAGCCTCTGTTCTTCTGAAGGGGCTTTCCACTACATTTTGGAACATGACTGTGGTTGCAGACAAACCAGAGTTGGCAAACCAATTCTCTGTGGACTTCATTTAAGGACAGCAGGGCAGACTTGGACTGATGATTTGTTGGAAGCGAAACCTATAGATGTGCCATATTAGGAGTCACTAGGGAATCAGTACAACCTATTCTACTGCCACTGTTCGTCTGTGGAGAATTCTGAAATATGCTTTATATTATGGATGTGTTGCAACATAGCAGAGCTCAGTAATTAGAAGGGGTGTCCACAAACTTTAGTGTACTAATATCAGCGAAAGTCTGTGTCACTTGACTAAGGTGTTGTGGCAATGTCAAGTTTGGCAAAATCAGTTAACAGGGTCACAGCTTTGTGTCATAAAAAGTCAGTTGATTAAGGTGTTAAGGAATCAGTAGGAATATGCCTTTATATTCACCAATGTAGGGTTATTGGAATTGTCATAATAACGTAAGCCAGTCTCATGCCAAGAAAGGTCTGTCGCTTGACTTAGGTGGCACTGTCACTGGTTTCCTTATAACAGCTGACATTTGTTGGTCTACAAAAGCTTTTATGAACATTTGCGTTTGCTTTTTCCCATCATAACAGTTTGGGAACCACTGCTCTAATGTAGGCCAGTTCAAAAAGTTAAATAACACAACCTTATTTCCTGCCAACAAAACTCAACTCAGTTGTTAACATTATATCAAAAGTTTGGAAACAGTGTTTTTGACAGCTAATGTTTGTTGGAATAAGCATTTATAAATGTTTATGTAGAGTTTTGTCAGTTGTCATGGTACTCAAAGTCAAATTGATTTATTTAGAGCGTTTTACAACAAAGCATTGTCTCAGAGCAGCTCTACAAATATGTAGGTCCAAACCCTAACTGGCAAGGAAAAGCTCCTGAAGTGTTATAAGGAACCTTGGGAGGAACAAGACTCAAAAGGGACCCAACCTCCTTGGTCAGCCTAGGTGATGTGTGTAAGAATTAAAGTTACCTAATTAGTAAGTTTATGGTAATAGTTCAAATAAACAGGAGTGAAATATGGAAATTAGAAGAGAGAACATATTTAAAGCAAAGATAAAAAGTATGTTATATATTCTAATAGTTTACATATGGCTGATGGTTGGAAAACCATAAATATTTATGCAGGGTTATGCCAGTTGTTGTGAAAGTAATGCACCCTTATGTCAAGTCAACAAAAATCAATGTCACTTGACTCGTGTTGGGAATATGTTGTAAAATAGGCTTTATGACAGCTGATGCCTGTTGGAATAAGACTTTATAACTGTTTATGTAGGCTAATGTCAGCTGTCACGGCACACCCCTGTGTCAAGTCAACAAAATTCAATGTCTTGTTCATTTGAAGTGTCAAAATGTTTTTTTTTGACAGCTGACGCTTGTTGGGATTCATACATGTTGGAACACATTTGGGATAACTGTTTATGCAAATGTATTTCCGTTGTCAGGAAGAGCCTATGTAGGCTTGTGTAGCCCCGCGAACACCCTTAAGTCAGGTATTCTTGTTTCTGTTTCAGTTCATAGAATATATTTGGCACTTCTACCATTTAACATGTAATGACATGATGAAGATGAAACATGAACGATGCTACTGAGAAACGCGAGTGAATACACTCCTGCTCATTTTCCGATGCTCTTAGGCAGCAATGAAGAGGAAAGGGGGCACTAGTGGGTGCAGTTTGTATTTTGATTTGCACAGAAGAGATAATGTGATAACTGCGCTAACTGAGACGCCTTCGTGGCGCGTTGCGTCTGACTGATGGTTCAACATGATATGTGGGGGTCGGATGGGGTACGAGTGGGCTCAAGACACTTTTGGTAATGTGGCCACGTGCTTGTTGTGCTTGCGGTTTACACTACATGATTGTTCTTGATGTGTACAATTGAGTGCGGTATTTAATTATGAGAGAGAATTATTCCTTAGACCCAATCGATCCCATTTCATCGTCACGTAATGTATGTGTTGAAAGTGTATAAAGGACCTGAAAATATTGTCAAATATTTGATTCTGTTTTTATTTTCTGCCTCCCTTTCTCCATTTCTTTTTTTTTTATATATATATATATAAATATAAATATATAAGACTCTGTAATTGTACATGAGAATAAATGTTGAAAGGTGTGCGGCAAAGTATTTTTGAGAGAATTCTATTTTGCTGGTAAAAAAAAAAATTAGTACTTTGTCTACAAAGAGTATACGAGATCTTTTGTAAAGTGAAACGTTTATGCATGCTTTTTGACAAGATGTTTACGGTGTATTTAAAGAAGGGAAACTGTGCCTTTTTATCTCGAGTGAGTTACCATTTTACAGCATCTATCTACTGTAAATAAATCAGTGAGTTATTAAGTTACTTTGTATGGAATATTTCTATTTGAATCTCCTAAAATGTTGGTCTTTTATAATATAACACCTTGCTCCTTTTGGATCAATCACTGTTATTGGCAGTTGTATCCCAGATACAACTGGAAAAAATAAGAGACCACTGCAAAATGATCTGTTTTTCTTGGGAAACTATTTGTAGGTAGTGTATGGGTTTGAGTGAAATGGAACATTTTTGTTTTAGTCTATAGATTACTGGCAAATTCCAAATATTTTATATTATTTTATAATAACAAAAGATGCAGTGCTTTCCTTGATTAATAATGAATACAAATAATAATAGAAAGAAAACAAGTTTATATTCATTTCTTAACAAAACAATACTAACGTTATACCTTGGGAAATAGTATTTCAATCACAGCTTTCATTTGTCTTGTTCTTTTCCTCAATAAATAAGATTTGGATCAGGTGATCACCTAATCAGTAGCTCATTAAGTACAATGAGGTGGGTCTGTGTTGGAATTCATCAGATACTAGAATGGATCTGGGGCCACACATGAAGATATGTTCATTTTAAGAACATATGCAGTGGTCTCTTATTTTGCCGGACAGCTTGTTAATGGTTCATTAAAATATGCAGAAACAAAGCCTTGAAAAGCCGCAAACCTCGGCTTTTCGTCCTTGCCATTCTTGGAATGTGACAAATGTCTTGCCAGTAATGAAATTCTACTGCCTTAAGCCACCACGTTTTCATGAAACTGCTCAGTAGGTGTCACTTTAATCTTACTAACAGGGTCACCTTCACAGACTGTACCGCACGGTAACACCGACCCGTGCTACTGGCCACACCCTTTGTTCTTTGGGCAAAATATACAATGAAATGAATAGAACCTGTACATGTCCATGTTTATGTACATTGTAAATGTGATTGTATGAGAAGTAGGGCTGCTCAACAGTGCTTAAATTTGGCACAACAGTGGATTATCTCCATTTTCGAGCAAAAGCCGCTGCAGGCATGCATGTCGGGGGATGCATCTGGCAGCAGGGGTTCCGAATTTGGCACAACACTGGAACACATGGGCTTCAGATATGAAAGATATCGGATTTTGTTCTGGCAGATTATGCACTGTAGCTCAGTTACACACATGTCAGCATCAGGTATGAATGTCACTGTCTTTGTCTAGTTTTTGTAACCTCGTTACGTCGCCAAACTCACCTCTCGCCAAAAGTAGCCATGAAACAGATGTAGGCGAGATAACAAGGTAAGACTGTATATCATGAAGCTAGTTACACATTCAGTGGGGCAAAAAAGTATTTAGTCAGCCACTGATTGGGCAGGTTCTCCTACTTAGAAAGATGAGAGAGGTCTGTAATTTTCATCATAGGTACACTTCAACTGTGAGAGACAAAATGAGGAAGAAATCCAGGAAATCACATTGTAGGATTTTTAAAGAATTTTATTGTAAATCCTGGTGGAAAATAAGTATTTGGTCACCCACAAACAAGCAAGATTTCTGGCTCTCACAGACCTGTAACTTCTTCTTTAAGAAGCTCTTCTGTCCTCCACTGGTTACCTGCATTAATGGCACCTGTTTGACCATATCTGTATAAAAGACACCTGTCCACAGCCTCAAACAGTCAGACTCCAAACTCAACCATGGCCAAGACCAAAGAGCTATCGAAGGACACCAGGAAGAAAATTGTAGACCTGCACCAGGCTGGGAAGAGTGAATCTACAAGAGGCAAGCAGCTTGGTGTGAATAAATCAACTGTAAGAAAATGGAAGACATACAAGACCACTGATAATCTCCCTCAGTCTGGGGCTTCACGCAAGATCTCATCCCGTGGGGTCAAAATGATCATGAGAACGGTGAGCAAAAATCCAGAACTACATGGAGGGACCTGATGAATGACCTGCAGAGAGCTGGGACCACCAAAGTAACAAAGGCTACCATCAGTAACACACACTACGCCCAGAGGGACTCAGATCCTGCAGTGCCAGGCGTGCCCCCCCGCTTAAGCCAGTACATGTCCAGGCCCGTCTGAAGTTTTGCCAGAGAGCATATGGATGATCTAGAAGAGGATTGGGAGAATATCATTGTAGTCAGATGAAACCCAAAAAAACCTTTTTGGTAAAAAAAACTCAACAGGAGGAAGAAGAAATGCTAAGTTGCATCCCAAGAACACCATACCTACTGTGAAGCATGGGGGTGGAAACATCATGCTTTGGGGCTGTTTTTCTGCAGAGGGGACAGGACGACTGATCCGTGTTAAGGGAAGAATGAACAGGGCCATGTATCGTGAGATTTTAAGCCAAAACCTCCTTCCATCAGTGAGAGCATTGAAGATGGAACGTGGCTGGGTCTTCCAGCATGACAATGATCCCAAACACACCGCTCGAGCAATGAAGGAGTGGCTCCGTAAAAAGCATTTCAAGGATTTCCTGGATTTTTTTTTCTCATTTTGTCTCTCATAGTTGAAGTGTACCTATGATGAAAATTACAGACCTCTCTCATCTTTCTAAGTAAGAGAACTTGCACAATCAGTGGCTGACTAAACATCCAGCGTACTATTTTGAAGTTTTTTTAAGTTTGAATCATTGTTTACTCCACCCACCAGTGTGGTCGGCTGTATTCCATCTGCCTTAAGGCTTGACGTGCATTCAGAGATGTGTTCTGATCGCCGCTGCTGTGTTGTTATTGGAGTTGCTGTAGCCATCCTGTCAACGTTAACAGAACAGAAACCCAAATGGTGTCACGAGAGGGTTAGTGCAGGCTATAGAAATGTCTGAAACTTCACAGTGTAGCTTCATGATGGCACACAAATCCAACAGATATATGAACTAAGGTGACAACAACGTTTGTCAGGCCATTTTAGAGCTTACATTTTAAAATATTCAAAATAAGAGTCAATATCAACTACCTGATACATGTACAGGATGCTTGTAATATGACCAGGCACCGCCTGTGTGGAGTTTGCATGTTCTCCCCATGTTCATGTGGGTGTTCTCCAGGTACTCCGGTTTCTTCCCACATTCCAAAGATGTGTGTTAGGTTAACTGGTGTTTCCAAAGTGTTTCCATACAATTTATTGGTGCCCTGTCTAGGGTTGTTCTTGCCTTGCGCCCTGTGTTGCCGGCTAGGCACGGGCTCTCCCTGACTGGGATAAGTGGATAAGACAATGAATGAATGAATAGTAAATTTGTAGAGAGTGCTTTCATGTTATTATTTTATTAAAGAGACATAATTATAATAATGAGAAATAATTATATATGGTCATTATACCATTGCTAAAACAATGGTATATCTAATCTAATGGTGGCCTAAGAGTTTTGCACAGTACTGAAATAAAGTTTTTGCCTGCTTTAGCGAAAAATAGTTTGTCTTGGAAAAATAGTCAGTCTTTTGTGGCAATACTACTGTCTAGCAGCTATCATGCAGTATAAGGTGCAAGGTGGGGGGAAAAAAAACTTTAAACATTATATAAAACACACACACACACAAACAAACACACACACACAGTGCGTCTCACTCTCCTGGTGGGGACTTTCAATTAACATAATGATTACTGTGTCTAATTAATGCTACCATAACTTTAAAATCAGTAACCTAGAGCAAATATTTTGGCCCTTTTGGTGTTTCAAAGTAAAGTTGCTCTTTCTGCAAAAAAATGCAGTTGTGCCCATGGGGACCAGCAAGATGTCCCCACCATGCCAAAAATGTCAGATCTTTCTATTCTTGGGGAGACATTTGATCTCCATGATGTACTGTAAACATGCCCACACACAGGCAAACTTTAGAGATGCCAGATGACCTTACACTTGTCTCTTAGATGACAACTGGAGTACCCATGCCCACGCCCTTACAATTGAGCTGATCAGTTAAATGCTAAATGCCAAGATCTTAAATCATATTCTCCTTATTAGGACTGTGGTAGCCTAGCGGCTAAGGTACTGGACCAGAAGGTCTAGGGTTCAAATCCCACCTCTGCCAAGCTGTCACTGTTGGGTCCTTGAGCAAGGCCCTTAACCCACAATTGCTTGGATTGTAAGACTGTACCAATTGTAAGTCGCTCTGGATAAGGGCATCTGCTAAATTCTGTAAATGTAAATGTAGTAGCCCTGAACCTTAGTCAGTCATTGAAATATTTGACATCAGACAAATGATCTAGTTGTGGACATTGTTAAACGCCTTTTGGGGAAATTTTGAGGGACTCCAAACATCTGGTAACAACTGCGTCCTGTCTTAGTTTCTGCAGTGAAGGGAATTCTGGTCCAGTGAGAGAAAAGGCATTCTAGAAAATGGAGAACTCAGAGTTTATAAAAAGTGGTGATGGTCCTTTACCATTTCAGCATGAATAAAGAAAGCTCCATAAATATGGTATGCAGAATTTGGTGTGAAAGAACTGACTAGCCTACACAGAACTCTAACCTCAACTCCATTCAACACTTATTGGCTGCATTCGACCACCAACTGAGAGCAGACTTTATCCTGAGAGCAAACCTTATCAGCCAACAACACTGCCTGACCTCACTAAAGCCTTCGTGGTGGAATGGAAATGACTCAACAGTCTTGTTCCAAAATCGAGTGGAAAGCCTTCCAAGAAGAGTGGAGGCTATTATTATATTAATAGTTTTGGATGTGATTGTTGGCCATATACAAGTCCTTTCTGTGCCCTGTTTAGATAACTTCTGCTTGACTGAGGCAGAAGAGAGTAGCGGCTCATAGAGAGAAGTGACTTCAGAATTGACTTGTCTAGCCAAACCAATAGTAGCTGCATAATTAGATAGAGGGTTTCTTGATGACTAAATGTAAGATTATGTGAACTCTGTTCTGACATAACCACACCATAAAGATGTCATGGCAGATGCCATATGCCGTCATTAACTGTAAAGACGATTTATGTACAGTTTTATACTGTTACCAGTTTTATGCTGTTACCATATGAGCAAAGAACTCGACAAATAACAACTCCACAATGGAAATTAGTACTCTTTATTTGGGATTCTAATAAGTGGGTGGTTTCTGCTTTATTACCTCTAAAGAGTCCTCACTCTGTGTCCGAATGTCCTCCAGAGCAGCAACTGAAAAATGTAGGAGGTTAGGAGTAAAGTTTAGGGTTGGAGGCTAGGGCATGGATTATGGGTAGGGTTGGGTATGAAGTTAGAGTTAGGATTAGTGTTAGGTTTGTGGATTAGATGTATGGTTAGCAGTGTTGGGGTAACAGTAATGTGATGACTTTTGTCTGTAACGAGGTAATGTAATCCATTACAGTTACTAACACAATAAAAACAATGTTACTTGCGTTACTCACGTTTTTCAACAAAAATATTATTTTAATACCCAAAGCATAAAACATTTCCTGTGGACTGAGGTAGCCTAGCGGTTACTATACTCTGGGCCCACTGTTGGGTCCTTGAGCAAGACCCTTAACCCACAATTGCTTGGATTGTAAGACTGTAAGTCGCTCTGGATAAGGGCGTCTGCTAAATGCTGTAAATGTAAATTTCCTGCGCTGTTTTCTGGGTAATTTCTGTATGAACCAACGTTTTGCCTCAGTTTAATATGCAGATAGCCATGGCCATTAATGACAATGGCCACGTGTGCCATTCACACAGGATGGCGCCGTTGTAAGATGGTGAGAGGTGTACCGTACTCTGAGGCCCCCACCTCGGTTCAGGGATGGACGTTCCCTTTTTACAAAAATGGCTTCTTTTGCTCTGCGTTCAAACCAGCGTTCTTCTGTATCAAGGCTCTGCACGTCTTCATCCTTGAAAGAGTGGCCACTGGCCTGTAGGTGGGTGTAAACCACAGAGTCCTGACCTGATGAGGTCACTCTTCTATGTTGTGCCATCCGTTCACCAGCGGCTGTTTGGTTTTCCTGATGTACAATTCCTGGCAATCCTCCCGGCACTTAACAGCGTACACTACATTACTCTGTTTATGCTGGGGGACCCGATCCTTGAAGTGGACTAGTTTCTGGCGTAGCGTGTTTTGGGGTTTGAAAGCCACCACGGCGGTGTTTGGCAAATATGCGTCTCAATTGTTCTGATGTTCCTGATGGAAAGAAATCTCCCATTAAGCAGGCCCTGGGCAAATGTGGTTATCTGAACTGGGCCTTCATCAAAGCCGGTAAGACACCCAAATAGTGCTCCAGCAGATCGATGAGAGGAGAACAACAACCACAGTCTAAGTGTAAACCAGTGGGGATTCCATATGTGGCAGGAACATCAGAACAATTGAGACGGTGGCTTTCAAACCCCAAAACTCGCTACACCAGAAACTGGATCTGGTCTGGTCCATCAGCACAAATAGAGTAATGCAGTGTATGCTGTTAAGGGCTGTGGTAGTCTAGCAAAGCAGTTAAGGTACTGGACTATGGACCAAAAGGTCCAGGGTTCAAATCCGACCTCTGGAAAGCTACCACTGTTGGGTTGGATTGTAAGACTGTATCAATTGTAAGTCGCTCTGGATAAGGGCGTCTGCTAAATGCTGTATATGTAAATGTAGATTTGCCAGGAATTGTACATCGGGGAAACCAAACAGCTGCTGGCAAAACGGATGGCACAGCATAGAAGAGTGACCTCATCAGGTCAGGACTCTGCGGTTTACACCCACCTACAGGCCAGTGGCCACTCTGTCAAGGATGAAGACGTGCAGAGTCTTGATAGGGAAGAACGCTGGTTTGAACAGAGAGTAAAAGAAAGTTTTCCAACTAGCTGAGACTGAAGAAGTCACTTAGATGAGTGACGAAACGTTTCTCTCACAAAACCTTAGGTCCAGATGAACTGATTCAACTTCTGGGATTTTCTCACCTGGATTACTGAGTATACATGAAGACATGTTAGGAGTTAAGTTTGGGGTGAATGGTTGGCGCAGAGTTAAGATTAGTATTGTGGTTAGGATTAGGGTTGAATGTAGGGTAGGGGTTAAGTTTGGGGTGCAGGTTAGGTGCAGGGTTAGTATTGCGGTTAAGATTAGGTTTAAATTAGGGGTTAGGGTTGAAGATTATGGAGATGTATGGTTAGGGACTAGCGGTAGATGTTATGGTTGGGGCTTAGAACCAGGGATAGATAAAGGGTTAGGGGTAGCTATAGGGTTTAAGATGGGGTTTTTGTTGCAGGTTAAGACTAGGGTTACAGTTGGTGTTAAAGTTAGAATTAAGTACAGTGTTAGCATTATTTAGCTACACAGTGGTACTACATGACTAGTGGAAGATCCTTGCAAACATAGTAATACTAACCTGTGTGTGTGTGTGTGTGGGCTAAGATCTCCACTAGATATGATGAGTGTGGATAATCGGAGGATGATGCCGGATTGGGCCGGACTGTGTTCTGATCCATAGAAGCGGCTGTGGAAAACTCAGAGTGGGTGGTGAGGGGTAAAAGGGAAGAAAGCAACGGACGGGAAGCCAGGATGAAACAATGCCAGTGGAGAGAGAGAGAGAGACAGAGCGAGGGAAATGGATCAAAAGAAATACCTTGATAGATTGCGCGGTAAAGTCCAGTGGAAAAATGAAGATGGAGGCAAATAAAACATTTCTTTGGGAAAGAAAGAAAGAACTAGGACATGAAGGGATAAGATGAGAATACAAATAAATAGCACTGAGACTATTTTGGGTGCCGAAAGTACGCGCAAGTCAGAGAGTGAGTCGATATGAAAGAGAAGTATTTAAAAAAAGATCTTTTTTTAACATCCATTGGCATGAAAGTTGGCAAAGCAAAACTGCTCGCAGAAAGAGCAAGACCGTGACACGCAAACACATGAAGCATTAACAATATAACACCTCGCTGCCTCCAGAGAGAAAATTCCCCATTAACCCTGCTAGGAGGGGAATCTGAAAACACAAGCGCTTGCCAGGCTGCGAGGAGAGGCGCCATTACTTTTGCACTTTAGCGCAAATCCACGGCCCACTCGCAATCGTCTGCCAGTAGCAGCAATGCCAGATGAACAGAATCCACTGAATCAGGCAGATTTCAAGCCTGCCTCTCACTCTCGCACACACACACACACACACACACACACACACACACACACACACACACACACACACACACGTACACTCTGCCTTCTGCGCCCTAGTTTTCTTTCCACAGATGAAGACTTCTTCTCTTTCCACTTTTCTCTTTTAGTCCATATTCCTGCTCATCTCTCCATTTCATGGGTGTGTTTATCTGAAACATCCTAGTATTGTGATTATACACTTTTGTGTATCGCCCGAAATGTTATACAAAAGCTTCAATGTAAAACTTAAGTTGTGGCCAATCAACACTTATGACTGTTAACTATCTAAAAAACACACCCTCTATGTCATGAGCATACTTGGAAAAGAGGTTCCTCAGGGTTCTGTGGGTCGAATTGTTTTTACATGAAGAATGAAAACAGTTCTGGAGCTTAGCATGGTTCTTCAAAGACTGTCCACAGTTTACAGGGTTTTGATTTGGAAGTTCTGATGAAACAGTTCTTCCTACAGCACTCTGCATCCCCCTAGAGGGACAAAAGAACATGAGAACAATTTAAGGTGCTAGACAGAACTGGCTTGTAATGGTTTACTATAGAACGAAGACTCATTTC
>JAJAGP010004635.1:0-45906 GCA_025084515.1 Ancistrus triradiatus
ATTAGCGGCAAAAAAATATAATCCGCCGGTACGACAATAAAAGGATTAAGATGTTGTAAAAACCTACTATATATACGATTATATATGATACAGATGCGATCATGAATTAAAATATATCAAAGGTAATAAGCTGCTAGCAGCTACGAAACGGCGTCCTGTGTGCAACCGCGGATCAGTCTGGGTTGGCAGATCCTCGCAATCCTCGCGTCAGTTCTCTCAGCGTTCTCTCACTACGTTTATATACGTTTATAATTATCAGACTGAGTTCAATCAGAATAAAAATATTTATTTATACACCTCAATCAAAATGATTAAACTGACTGAAATTTTGCATGTGATTAAACAAGGTGGATAAGCCATTCAATTCAATTTATTCATTTTTTATTTATCAAATTAAATATATTGTTATGCCTCATACTTCTTATTATTATTATTATTATTCTTCTTCCAGACATTTCTGTGATGAATCCAGCTTGACCCGTGTAACATACAGACCCGGTTCAAACACCGGTACGTAGATAATCGCTCTGTGGGGGGCGCTATGACTTTTGGAGTCGATCCGATTTATCGATTTTAATAGATTTTAGTTTAAAAATAAAACATCTCCCATAGGAATGCACTGAGGGAATGTTCAGCTTCAAATCCTAACCGACAAAATTCATACTGTAACTGAAATCGATGATGTCATCAGTGAGACTCAGTGACTGTTATTACATCTTCAGATACAGAAACATATAAAAGTATTAGGACATGCCCCCCACACAGGGACAAAATGCCACCATACACAGATAAAACCACCCAGCACCACCTTAACAACCACCTGGGACACCATAGCAACCCCCAAGCAACCACCTAACAATACCTTATCAGCCACTTGGGATACCTTATCAACCACCTAGCGAAACCATAACAAAAGTCCTGGGACACCATTCCAACCACCTAGCATTGTTATAGCAACCATCTGGGATATCATACCAACCTCCTGGCAACCACCTAACAAATCCATACAAACCACCTGGGACACCATAGCAACTGCCTAGCAATCACCTAGGAACACCATGGCAACCACCTAGAAACTACATAGTAACACCATAGCAACCATCTAACAACACCATAGCAACCACCTGGGAGACTCTCACGTGGCCAAACTATTTGGACACACACCCGCTCGTTGCCAAAAGTTTTGGGTACTGCCCCCGCATGGCCAAAATTATTCATTCCATTTGACTTTTCCATATTTTTTCTGTTTGCCACATTTCAAGCAGTGTTGTAGGTCCTTTAAAAAAATGCAGATCTAATTATCATTTACAATGTGGGGGGACACATCAACGAAAAGAGGGTATTAACAATCCATTACCTTCAGCATTAAAACATTACCTTCAGCATAATGTGTTTTTAAACTCAGACCTTAGCTCCTAGAGCTTATGACCATGACAAAGATACCTTCCTCACTTGATCTGCTGACTTCAGGTCCTTCCATAACTTTTCTATGGGATTAAGGTTTGGACTTTGACTTTGGCTGTTCCAAAACATTACCTTTATTCGTCTTTAACTGTTCTTTTGTAGAATGGTTTGTGTGTTTTGGGTCGTTATCTTTCTGCATGACCCACGTTCTCTTGAGATTTAGTTCATGAACAGATGTCCTGATGTTTTCCTTTAGATTTTGCTGCTATAATTCAAAGCTTGATCAGATGCATTACCATGTTTCACAGATGGGATAAGATTCTTATGCTTATTTAAACCAAAACATTCTATTTTGGTCTCATCCATCCACAACCTGTTTTTGTCACGACACCCGGGGAATCTACGGCGCGACAGCAGAGGGAGCCGGCACCGGAGTGCTGACCTCTTCATTTCCGGTGCACGGCCATTTAGGGACTTATTTAAGCGCGGCAAGTTTAAACACTCGTTGCGAAGTTTCGTCAGTGTTTCTACCTATCATTCTGAGCATTTTCTTCTGATCTGCATTTATATGGATACCGACATTGCTTTCGTTTATCGATCTCTGAGTTTGCCTACCCCTCTTGCTGTGTTTGCCGATTGTTTGCTATCCCTGGTATCTGACCCCGCTCTGCCTGTTTCGACTACGATTTGGACTATCCCCAATAAACCTGCACTTGATTCCTACTCTGCGTGTGTGCTTCATGACAGTTTTTATAATAACCTGTTGGATTGTCCATGTGCTACATGATGGGCAGCAATGGTCTTTTTGGAGAGCAGTGGCTTTCTCCTTGTAACCCTACCATGCAAACCATTGTTGTTCAGTGTTCTCCTCAGGCTGGACTCATTAGCTAATATAAGTGATAACATGATGGCAGATGGTCGGTTCATGATAACAGTAGTGCAGGATTCTTCAGTGTGATTATCAGAGAGCTGCTTACAGAGGATACTGGATCATACAGGTGTGCTGTTTCTGTATCTGGTCTAATAGAGACCTACACTGAGGTGAAGCTGAATGGTACATATACATTTACATTTACAGCATTTATCCAGAGCGACTTACAATTGGTACAGTCTTACAATCCAAGCAATTGTGGGTTAAGGGCCTTGCTCAAGGAGCCAACAGTGGCAGCTTGGCAGAGGTGGGATTTGAACCCTGGACCCTTTGGTCCATAGTCCAGTACCTTACCCACTAGGCTACCACAGTCCACAAGAAAGGAGATGTTTG
This sequence comes from Ancistrus triradiatus, assembly GCA_025084515.1. Classification (NCBI taxonomy): domain Eukaryota; kingdom Metazoa; phylum Chordata; class Actinopteri; order Siluriformes; family Loricariidae; genus Ancistrus; species Ancistrus triradiatus. The sequence continues at coordinate 2,669 of JAJAGP010004635.1, forward strand.
CCAGGAGTGGGATAAGATAAGTATAACATAAGTAGCTCTTCATATGTGGATTATCACAAGAACAAGGTTGTGATCATATTTATATGTGAACATGGAACTATTTACGTTTTACCAGTCAGAACATAAGATAATGATATATTGACTGGTTATGATTAACAGATCTAATATATGGGAAGATCATCAATAAGACTATCAATGTAGGAGAAAACACCACATTCAGCTGTGAATACCCAGAATCCCACAGGAATGATAACAAATGTCTCTGCAAGAGACAAACAACTGATGTGCTTGTTAATAAAATAGCAGTTAAGAAAAATAAACAAAAAGCAAGTAGAACGAAATTCTCTCTGCATGATGAAACAAATCAAATCCTCAGTGTGAGTATGAAAGAGGTGAGTGAGCAGGACTCTGGGGAATACTGGTGTGGAGCTGAAGCAGACTGGGAATCTGATCATGGATACAAGGTTTACATCACACAGATCAAGCTGACAGTTACTGGTGAGTGTGTATGAACAACACTGACATTCTGTCATTTCACACTGATTGCATTCAGCATTTGAAAACAGTTCAGAGGCTTTGTGTTCAGCTCCACTGATTTCAAACCAGATCAGTGACGATAAACGATTTCCTCGTTCAGCATCTAACAACTAAAAACTCCTGTACTTTAGATCCCCATCCAAGCTTCATCACAGCATACCACACCAGCTTCATCATCATCATCATCAATCATCATCTCTTCCTCCACTGATCCTGCTTCTCCCAACACCACTTTCCCTCTCCAACAGGTGATTCCTGCTTAAATTCCCATCACACCCATAATCTAAACTCCAATGGTGGTGATATGTGATCAGTTCTTCTGAATGATCATCACAAAGGTTTTCAGTGGGACTGACTGATTCTATTGTGTTGCTCTTCCACGCATCTCCATCTTCCACTCCTCTCATCACTGTGTTGTAAGTCTGGTGGGGCTTCTGATGGGATCTCAGTCCCTCTTGTGATTCTCATAAAGAGACGCAAGAATCAAGGTAGCACTAACACACATACACAACACACACACACACACCACACACAACCAGACTAACAACGTCATTGTCTGAAGTTTAATAATCATTTAGTTTGCATTTTAGTAATTCATTAAATAACATTCCTGTCCAGTTCGAGGAGGGATCTGTCCCTGGTGTCCGGTTTTTTATGAATTCAGGACTCTGATCACATGAAGGTTATTCATGATAACAAAATAAATAACAGTAAATGGTACAAAGTTATAGTGGGTGTAAAATAACCATTTAACTCATTAAAGTCATTTACTTAATTATGAATATGTCACCGTCAGCTCAGAACTTGATAGCTGTATTACTCCGAATATGACGAAACCAGCTGCTGTTGGCTGTTGTGCATCTGGACATAGTTCCATCCATTCTACAGAAACCAGGTCAAATTAACTTTTGCTATCTGGGTCAGGTGTGCCCCCTACTGACCACAAGCCATAAAGCTCTGCTATTGGTTGATGAGATGATTTTTTTAATCAGGAAGTTTAGGACAAAGCCGTGATGTTTTGGGTTCATTTATTTCAGCTTCTGTTCATAAGAGCTCTGGTCCATGATCAGATCCAAACTGATGTGAGTATGAGTTTTGTGATTTAAAAGGAGATCTTTACCGATACCCAACATGGATGTTACTCATAACTTTAACCCCAAATCACTGACCTCATGATCTGTTACCATGGAACTCAAAATGTCAAGCTCTTTCTCTTTGCTATCAGGTTCCGCTTCCTGTCTGTGAGGAGATAAAAGACCCATTCGCCTTTCTTTCTGTCTTCTGCCTCAGATACTGGAACTTCACCAGTTTATGCTACTGCTCAGTTTACCCACAATCCCCCTTCTGATGAAGGTCCAGCTTAATGCATCCAGTGAGTTTTCATTCACCCCAAAACCACCGAATCTACTGATCCGGTCCAAAATTGGATTCTTCATGAGAGGAGGAGGGATCATGTTCTTATGCTGTGTCAACATGTCCACTCTTCCTGAGACTTCTTAGCATCTCTTCATTTAGCCATCAGAGGCATTTGGTGCTAAAGAGTTTTGGTCGATTTTTCTTTCTTCTTTTTTATTTATCTAAAGCTGAAATGGTGGGGTGATGAAAAATTCCCACGCCGTGCTTACCCTCGATAACTAACGAATGAGCTTCTCTAAATCTGTTTAGAGTTTGGGACTATTATAATGTAAAAGTTTTATTAATAGATGAGTGCACATTTTTACCATTTAGAAAATATTTTGTTGTTTTCCTATTTCTATAAACTTTGCTACATGCCTCCAAACATCTTTCTTTTCACATTATATTTATTTTCCTTCCTGCACTTCTTTTTCTGTATGGATGTTTCAGGTAATGATTATAAACAGAAGTCTGTTGATTCTTTGAATCTGTTCAGGTATATTAAAACCTTCTTTAAGAATGTTTGGTAAACAATAAACCGAATTTGAAGGTTTAGACCGTAAAGACTATTTAAACCTTCACGATTTAATCCCGGCAGAGGGGCGCTGTGCTTTTTTTTTCCACTTTTCTCTGTTATAATTATTAAAATCAGCAGGTGCGTTTCTGTAGTTTCAGAATTGGGCGCTTAACTCAGACACATGTAGGGGGGTCCAGGGGTTCCTCTGTTTTTGAATTTCTTGTTTTTAAAAGTTTTTTTATACTCGATTTGATTTGATTTTGACTTTTTATACCACCTGTGTACCAGTCGGTTTTAGTAGTCGGCTGCCTTTGCAGCAAAAGGCACGTAACTCTTTATGTGTTCTCAGTTTGAATGTGTTCTCATGTTCTGGATATTGCAGTAGTTTCTAAACTACATCCTGTTGAGTAATGTTTCACTTACTTATAGCCCATAGTATCTCGCATAGATTGTCTCTGTCAATCACAATAATATTATCTCGGAACCTAATAGTTAACCCTTTGTATCCTTTGTATTAAAGTGCCTTATAACATGATAGTAAACTGTGTTATTTATAGTCAATATCCTCATATCCACACAATTACCCACATACAGTGGGGAAAAAAAGTATTTAGTCAGCCACTGATTGTGTGTCACGCTCCACGGCAGTACACACCGCCTAAGCTGTCTCGCGGACCTATCCGGAAGCCCCACCGCGATCGGACTGATGATTGAACTCAGCTGTGGGGCTTCCTACTTAAGCGCGTTCGCTAGAGACAGTACTCGCGGATTATTCTCCTGCCTGAGATGTCACCGTGTCTGTCCGCACCTTCAGCAATCCCTCGCGTCCGTCCGGTTCTGGCATCGGTTCCGTCCGTGCCTTCTAAATCCCTCCGTAAGCGGTTCTGTCTCTCCTCTCGTCGGTTAACGAGGTATCGCTTCTTTTTGTTCCTTCCGTGTTGGTTTGGTTTTCCCGCCTGTTTTCCGGCTTCGGCTCTTTTATGTTATACCCATTTTCGGTCCTCGCCTGTTTTCTGTTCCGCACCCATATTCTGGCTCTGCCTGTTTTTCCGTTCGCTGTGTTTTCTTTTTGTTATATACCTTATTATTAAAGTATCCTTTCGAGAACCTGCGTGCGTCTCGCCTGTCCGTTCCCCACCCAGCGTTACATTGTGCAAGTTCTCCTACTTGGAAAGATGAGAGAGGTCTGTAATTTTCATCATAGCTACACTTCAGCTATGAGAGACAAAATGAGAAAAAAAAATCCAGGCAATCACATTGTAGGATTTTTAAAGAATTTGGCTTTAAATCATGGTGGAAAATAAGTATTTGGTCACCCTCAAACAAACATGATTTCTGGCTCTCACAGACCTGTAACTTCTTTTTTAAGGAGCTCTTCTGTCCTCCACTTGTTACCTGTATTAATGGCACCTGTTTGACCTCGTTACCTGTATAAAAGACACCTGTCCTCAGACTCCAAACTCAACCATGGCCAAGACCAAAGAGCTGTCGAAGGACACCAGGAAGAAAACTGTAGACGTGTAACAGGCTGGGAAGAGTGAATCTGCAATAGGCAAGCAGGTTGGTGTGAATAAATCAACTGTGGGAGCAATTGTAAGAAAATGGAAGCCATACAAGACCATTGATAATCTCCCTCGATCTGGGGCTCCACGCAAGATCTCATCCTGTGGTCAAAATGATCAGAATAAACGGTGGAGCAAAAATCCAGAACGACACGGAGGGACCTGATGAATACCTACAGAGAGCTGGGAAACCAAGTAACAAAGTCTACATCAGTACCCACTACGCTGAGAGGGACTCCAGTTCCTGCAGTGCCCAGCTGCCCCCCTGCTTAAGCCCCAGTACATGGCAGACAGGACCGCCTGATCCGTGTTAAGGGAAAGAATGAACTGGGCCATGTACGTGCGAGTTTTTAAGCCAAAACCTCCTTCCATCAGTGAGACATTGAAGATGGAACGTGGCTGGGTCTTCCAGCATGACAATGATCCCAAACACACCGCTCGGGCAACGAAGGAGTGGCTCCGTAAAAAGCATTTCAAACACCTGGAGTGACCTAGCCAGTCTGCAGACCTCAACCCCATAGACAATTTGTGGAGGGAGTTGAAAGTCCGTGTTGCCCCAAAACATCATGGCTCTAGAGGAGATCTGCATGGAGAAATGGGCCAAAGTACCAACTACAGTGTGTGCCAACCTGGTGAAGACTTACAGGAATTGTTTGACCTCTTTATTCTTTAAAAGTCCTACAATGTGATTTCCTGGATTTTTTTTTTCTCATTTTGTCTCTCATAGTTGAAGTGTAGCTATGATGAAAATTACAGACCTCTCTCATCTTTCTAAGTAGGAGAACTTGCACAATCAGTGGCTGACTAAATACTTTTTTTCCCCACTGTAGATCTGACACTCTCAGACGTCACTTCATCGAGCTATTACTGTGATTTTGTATTATTTGTTTTCAATAAACCTTCCATTCCTTTTTCAGATTTTGTGGCACATGGGTTCAGTCACTAATATTTTCAAAAAGATTTCTAGTGTTTCAGGAACCTCCTTTTAAGGATGAAACGACCCATCTGGAGGAAGAAGGCACCCTGCTTGGTGAAGGTGATCCTACTTTATCGCTGAACCAAGAGAACCTCACTTCTGTTTGGTAAGAGGATTCAACCTGGGCTCCATGTTCTTAGCCTGTGGTCCCTACACTACACTGAACTTGGGGAAACATGCCAATGCCTATATATATATATATATATATATATATGGCACAAATATTGCACATAGTGTTAATATATACGTAAACTATATTGCACATGGGTTATTGCATGAAATGATGGTACACATGATGCAGTGATAATGTGATGTGATGCGCAGCAGTGAATATGATACATATGTCACAGTATTACCGTCATATTATTGGTGGGTGTTATTGAGTAGCCTTACGGCATGTGGATAATAGCTGTCTCTGAGTCTCTTTGTGTGTGCTGATGGACTCCTGTACTGTCTGCCAGAGGGTAGCAGATGGAAGAATCCTCGTGCTGGGTGGGTGTGGTCCTTAAGGATGCTGCGCTTATGTCCGTACCATAATCATAGCGTTAGCATTAGCTTAGCATTAGCTCATGACTGCCCTTGGTTAAGTCAGAACACATTTTGCAAAACGTCATCAAGTATCTGTAAGAAGGAAACTCTTAGCCCCGTTACTTGTTCTTCAGTACTTTGAGGTGTATCCTGGAAGCATCACCTCTGTATGGTAAACTTTAAACACTCATTTCTGACTGTGAGCTAACAAGCAGGAAGAAAAAAGTTTCCATGCTTTGAAATGTAGATCTGCATTTTATTACCCCTGCAGGCCACAATGATCATATAAAGGTCGAAACCATTTCATTTTGATACAACAAAGTATTATGAGGTATGTGAGATCAAATGCCTTTCTTGATGATGTCACTCATACAATCATGTGCACAGAAAGTCAGCAGGGAGGATTCTGGACCGAATCTGAATAATAAGTGCTGCTACATCTTAAGCTGCAGCTTTCATGATCAAGCTCAACATGAGCTAAATAATTCAGTAATTCAGAGAATAATTTAAAAAGTAACGTACTGCAGCTCTGCACACACCCTTTCCACACACACTCACTTCCTGAGCAGTTTGCAACACTCTTTACGGTAAGCTAAAAAGAGGAACTGGAGAAAATTACAAAACGTCCTGCTTAAGCAGCAGATGAAGAAACAGCACAGCCAGAGAGGAGGACAGAGGCAGTACCGGAGTGTAACAGAACAGGACTTTAATACCTTTCTGAAGTGGAGTTGGGCTGCAGATCTGTGAGTGTGAACTCAGAATGAAGATCCTCCTCATCTTCACCCTCTGTCTGATCTCAGGTAAGCAAATGCACTCCAACATTCTCATCACTATCAGCAGCAGTGTTGCATGAAGGACGCATTTTGCTCAGATGGAGATTTTGCTCTTGTGTTAGATGGTGAGCTTCCATGGAGTAACAGGATATTCAGGAGGAGGAATCACCATCAGTGCAAGTATGATAGAGGATACAACAAAACCCACAATATTTCGTAAGGGTTCATGGCCATAATGCGAATGATCAATAAGACAGAGCTAAAAGAAGTGGGTAGAAAAGGAAGATTCTCACTGTAATGATAACAACCACTCAGCATAGTTCCTGGTGTGGATCAGAGAGCGCACTGTAGGGCATTCTGGAACGTACCAATGGTGGAGTGATATACGGCTGAGTGAATAACATCTACCCCAGTGGAAGTGACAGTAAGGATGGTGAGTTTTCTTTTACCCCACTGCAATCTGATCTTTATTTTCTTTTCATGATGTTTACGAACTAGCAAATCACCTTCTGTTATGCTTACATCTATTTTTGAACGCAGGCTCTAAAGCTTCTTAGACAAACACTCACTATTCCTCACAAGTAAATGAAGACTAGACATTGTCCCTCCCTATAAATAATCCATGTGGGATATTCATGCTATACTGCTGCCTGTCCTGTTCTTATTATTATCCTCTGCATTGCTAACACACACACCAGCATTGTCACTATAGTACCAATCTGGAAATGGCAAGTGAAAGTGGCTGCAGTCCTAACAGACGAATCAGAGCTGGTCTGTAATTTACAGTGCAAGACTTCATACTTTAGCCCTGGCTCCAGCATAGTGCAGTGACAAGCCTCGTTTCAGCAGTCCAGTTTCCTTTTGTACTGTTTCCTGTTATAGATTTTCTGTTTTTGTCTTTCGCTTTCCTAGTTTTGAGTATTAGATTTGTGTTTAGTGACAGGCTGCAAGACTATTCCAATCCTAGCCAGGGCATCATTCCTCTCCGAGCAATAAACTTTATTTTATTTAATAAAACTAAATTGGCTCCCTGATTGGACTGTGGTGGCCACATGATTAAGGTACTTGCCGATAGCCAGAAGGTCCCAGGGTTTCCCTCTCTGCCAAGCTGCCCGACTGTTGGGTTCTTGACAAGCCGCCCTAAACGCCCAAAGTTTCTTGGACTGTAAACCTGTAAATATACGATGTACTAATTGTAAGTCACTCTGGATAAGAGTGTCTGCTAAGTGACTAATGTATATGGCCAACTTTGTGGGCGTCAATCTCTATCTCCACTTAAACGGGAGATTTTCATCAGGTTGTATTTTTAGTGTGAAAATGAACACATTATTCAGAATTTCTTGAAAACAGTAATTCAAGTAAATACCAGTAAAAACTTCAGTGAGAAAGTCACAAACTCCAAAATACCAAGCAGCAGGAAGATCTCTCAAAGCATTTTTACATTTGCAGTTCATCATTATAAGAACCATGATGTGATTATATTTATATGAACATGGAATATGACTGGGTTGGTGATAACGATCGAAACATGGGAAGATCATCATAAGGCTGCCCTGTAGGAGAAGATACAGCATCCGCTGTCAAATACCCAGAATCCCACAGGAGTGACCCCAATTTCTCTGCAAGTGTCTAACAACTGACCGTGTGTGTTCATAAAATATCAGTTAATAAAAAATAAAAAGTGCAAGTGGGAAGAATTCTCCCTGCTGATACAGAGCAAATTCAAAAATCCTCAGTGTGAGTAGGGAAAGAGGTGAGTGAGCAGGACTCTGGGGAATACTGTTGGTGTGAAGCTGAAGCAGACGTGGAAATCTGATCATGGATCCAAGGTTTCCTCACACAGATCAGGCTGGACAGTTACTGGTGAGTGTGTATGAACACACTGAACATTCTGTCATTTCACCTGATTGCATTCCAGCATTTGAACAGTCAGAGGCTTTGTGTTCAGTTCCACTATTTTCAACATATAGTGACGATTAACTGTCTCGTTCAGCATCTAACAAACTAAACACTCCTGTACTTTAGATCCACATCCAGCTTCACCATCAGTACCAACAGGTGATTCGCTTAAATTCCCATCACCCCCAATAATCTAACTCATGGTGTGATATTGTGATCAGTATTCTTCTGAATGATCAGCACAAAGGTTTCAGTGGGACTGACTGATCTATTGTGTTTTCTCTTCTTCCACAATCTCCAGCTTCCACTCCTCATCACTGTGTCTTAAGTCTGGTGGGGCTTTCTGATTGGGATCCATCCTCATTGTGATCTCATAACGAGAAAACGCAGAAGCAAGGTAAGCACTAACCAACACACACACTACACACACACACACACACACACACACACACAAACATGATTACTTTCGATAATTAATGTTACACCTAACCTTAACCCTAACATTAACCGCAGTAACTTTAAGCAAGTCTTTGACTCTTTTATTTTTGCAAAGTGATTTTGCAGATTCTGCAAAATGCAAGACATGCAAGATGTCGTCACCATGCTAAAAATGTCAGATCTTTCTATCTTTATATGGTCAGTTAGTTCCCGTAAACCATAAAGCTCTGCTATTGGTTGATGAGATGTTTTTTTTTTTTTTCTTTTTCTTTAAATCAGGACGTTTAGGAACAAAGCAGTGATGTTTGGGTTCATTTATTTCAGCTTCTGTTCATAAGAGTTCTGGTCCAGGATCAGGATCCAAACCTGAGGTGAGTTATGAGTTTGTAAATTTAAAGGAGATCTTTACTGATAACCCAACATGGATGTTACTCAATACTCAAACCCCAATCACTGACCTCATGATCTGTTAGCATGGAAACATCAAATCAAGTTGTTTCTCTTTGCTATCAGGTTCCACTTCCTGTCTGTGAATATGAGGAGATAAAAGACACCAGTCGGCTTTCTGCCTCAGATACTGGAACTTCACCAGTTTATGCTACTGCTCAGTTACCCACAATCCCCTCTGATGAAGGTCCTACGTATGCATCAGTGAGCTTTCACCCCAAAACCACCGAATCTACTGATGCAGGTCCAAAAATGATCTTCATGAATGAGAAGGGATCATGTGATTATGCTGCTGTCAGACATGTCACTTCCTGAGACTAGCTTAGCATCAAGCAGTGCTTAAACTCTTATAACTGGAGAATGAGTCTCTATTTATCTGTTTAATTTTGGATATTTTTTAATGTTAAAGATTTTATTAATAGTTGAAGAACATTTTTACCATTTAGAATATTGTTTTGTTACATTTTTACATTTAATCATTGTTGGTAAATGATTTTAAACTTGTATTTATTTTAACATTTTATTTTATCTTCCTGTACTATTCCTGTACTATTTCTGTATGGATGTTCAGATATGATTAATAAATAAAGTGCTGTTGATTCATTTTGATCTGATCAGTTTTTCAGGTTTTCACATCAGAGGAATATTTAAACTCTCTAAGTGTTTGTAGAAATGAATCCAGCAGCAGGAGCAGTGATGCTGATCTGAGACCAGTAAACTCTAAATACGGTTTCATCCACAAACATCTGCATTGTTTATTTTTAACCATATCACCAATTGCTTCAGTCTTTAAGAAAAGCACAAACACCACTAGTTATAATTACTAACACAACCACTGGGGTTTTTGGCATGATAAGCAGGAGATCTACTTCCCAGCCTCAAGGGGGCAGCAGTAACTTAACACAGCGCTTTTTGTGCCTGTCCTGTCATCTTTATTTTTCACTTAATAATATCAACACTTGGTAAGTTCTTACAAATTCGCTTTAATTTGAACACAAAAGGAAACACTGCAGCAGTAACACGGAACAGATCCGATAAAGCAGAGGAATGAAAATAGTATGTAACACACACACACACACACACGCACGGGACCAATATGCAAATAGCATGATCTCATATATTCACAAACACACTCGGTGTTAACCTACACTCTGCACCAACACACACTCGGCACAAACTCACACTGGCTCAGCATGAATACACTTAACAAAAAGTCACGCTTACACTCGTGAAAACACACCCAGGAAAAACTGCACACTAGTTGTAATGCACACTAGGCACACACACAAACAGATACACACACTCATTATTAGACTCATTATTTGATTTTCATACCTGTTCAAGTTTACAGGAGACCGGGGCTTAACCAGCAGTACAGGGAACAAGATGGGAACCAACTCTAGACAAGGCACCGCATCGCAGGGCACATGCAAACACACGCACATTGTGACCAAATGCACAGTTGATCAAATGCATGTCTTTGAAACATGGGCGGAAACCACTGGGGAGAACATGCAAACCACACAGATGGAGTCCGGGCAGGGAATCGAACCCGGGATCACTGGAGCTGTGAGGTGACAGCATTAACCAGTAGCGAGGCTGAATACTTGCAAATCTTTTGTTCCTGATTTTACACAAACATAGAAATTCTCTCCTACATTAAGCTTTGATTTGTTCACTTATTTCTTAATAAAGTGTAAAATGTAAATTTAAAAACAAAAATATAACAAACTCTATAACAAGATGAAGTTGTACGGTACGATTAAATGTGTGTGCAAGGTCGCTTCAGCTCTTCATTCAGCTTTATTCTTCACCCGGTTAAATTTCATCTGAATCCTGAAAAAGAAATGTGTATTCATGTACAATTAGAAAAATTAACTAAATAAATTAAATATGAATAAATATATAAATATTACAAGAACTCTAACCATCCATCTGTATGAATAAATAAATAGCCTAAAGTATGTGGACACACCTTCTAACTAGTTGACTCAGTAAGAATAACCAGTTCTAAACTAACATCTGAAAGAGCAGTGCCAAGCACTAGCTGGTTTTGAGATCAAATCCAGGAAACACAAGCTGCCTGAATGTGTAGGATCAACTGTAAAGTTTAGTGGAGCAGGAATAATGGAATAAAGGTTTGGTTCTGTTTTCGGTTGCATCCTTAAGCTCTGGTGAAGGAAATTTGACAATGAATGGAATAAAAGAAGTTCAACAAACACGCGTGGATGTACAGACCCCAAATGCACTCCTGCATTTCAGGCCTGCACATTCCAAAAAAGGTGGGGGCTAAATCTAGGGCTAGTAATGAGATACAAAAACTAATAATTATGTGATTTCAAACATGATAAAGTGTTCGTATTTGATCCAAATGAACTAGTTCCCTGATTCGCCAGTCACAAAGGAATCAGGCCCGGTTTATGCATTAAAATTAATTAATTTAGAGTTGATGCCATAATCTGCTACACAAGCCTAAACTGAAGACCCATAATCTCCAAGCCCTCAGCTGGCACTACATCAATAGCTGAGATAATCAAGTGGGCAAGCGATGTCTTTGGCAATCCTTTGTCAAGCACTACAATATGGAGGTACACTCTCAAATGCCACGTAAAATGTTACTGTGCAAGGAAAAGAAAGTCTTACGTTAACCATGTCGACTTCTCTGTGCTTAGAGGCATCACACAGTGGAAAGATGTATTGTGCTCAAATCCATCAGTAGTCTAGATCTTTTTTAGAAGAAATGGATGCCTTGTGTTCCGGACCACAGATGAAAAGGACCATCCAGACTGTTATCAGCAACAAGTCCAAAAGCCAGGCTCTGTCATGGTATGGGGTTGGGTCAGTGCCCTTGATAAAGTTTCATTTACTCTTCTGTGATGGCAGCATAAAAACAGAAAAGTACATTGATATTTTAGACTTATTCAGATCTGACGAGTCTAGTGTAGAAATAAAATTGACTTCATATCAATTGACTTCACAAGGGTTGCTCACTGTTCTCTGATCAGCCCTTGCTTCTTATGTCATTACAATAACAGAAATTATTCATTTCATATTTAATATGATCATTTAGAACTGTTCCATGGATGAGTGTTCTGTTCATAAAAAAGTATTTTTAAAATCTTTATCACATTTTCTAACAACATATCAAGACGGTATCAAATGTGTATCAGACACACCTGGCTCATATAGGAAAGAAACTGTTACACAGTCTGGTTGTGAGGGCCCAAATGCTTCAGTACCGTCATGTCATTCTCTGCCTTAAACCGAGTGTAGAAGTTATACAGCACATCTGGAAGCATCACTGTCACTGTAATCCTGTAGTTGGTGATGGCCTGGATGCCCCGTCACATTCACCGTGTGTCACTGCTGATCTGGGAGTGGCTGTGGATTGGGGAGTGTTCCTGTTCTCAGGGCCAGGCTGCTTTGTCCCCTGCTTTGAATGCAGAGTCTCGGGCATCTATTTGGATCGTATGGTGATTGTCTTGGAAACAGTGATATCATCAGTGTACTTACGGATGTAGCTCATCACTGATGAGCTGTACTGTACTCTTCCAAATTCCTCTAGTCGCTGTCATTTGCAGCTTCCTTAAACATGTTCCAGCCAGTGTGCTCAAAACAGTCCTGAAGAGCAGAGATGGCTTCTGCTGATCAGGTTTTTACCTGCCTCTGAACCGGATTAGCACTTCTGCACAGGGGTCTGTATGCTGGAATTAGCATAACATAGATGGAATTGGAGTATGGTGGGACTGTACACACCAGTAACGTTACTGTAAACAACATCCAGCGTGTTCGCTCCACTCATTGCAAAATTCACGTTGGTGGAATTTGTGATGTGGCTTCATCACTTTTCTCAGTAATTAATTCATAAGGTAAGTCATTTACTCCAGCAAAGGGTACTGTCACTTCTGTCTGTAATGAGTGAATTAATTAAATCAGTCATGGAATCAAGCAGATAGCGCCGTGGCTTCCTCACTTCTCTGTGTAATAAATTAAATGAAATGCAGAAAGATGCTCACACACAGAATCTGAATATTAAATGCTGATACATCATTGTTTTTGTTTACATGCAGAAGCTGGAGCTTTAATGATTAAGTTCAGTAGCAGCTGCAGCAACGCAATTCAACTAACTGCTTGTTCCTGTCATGCTCAGGAAATGACTAAAAGTGTTTGTACTGCAGCTTTGCACACACACATTTCAGTCATGCACCTGCTGAGCTATTCACACCTCTCTTGACCACAGAGGCTAACAGGAAGTAAAAGAGAACACCTTCCTGCTTAAGCAGCAGATGAAGAGACGACACAGCCAGAGAGGAGGACAGAGGCAGTACCGGAGTGTAACAGAACAGGACTTTAATACCTTTCTGAAGTGGAGTTGGGCTGCAGATCTGTGAGTGGGAACTCAGAATGAAGATCCTCCTCATCTTCACCCTCGGTCTGATCTCAGGTAAGCAAATGCACTCCAACATTCTCATCACTATCAGTTGTATGAAGGAAACATTTGCTCAGATGGAGATTTGCTCTTTTGTTAGATGGTGGAGCTTCCATGAAAGTAACAGGATATTCAGGAGGAGGAATCACCATCAAGTGCAAGTATGATAGAGGATACGAACAAAACCCAAAATATTTCTGTAAGGATTCATGGCCAGGCTGTGAAGTTCAAATAGTGACAGAAGTTAAAATGCAGTGGGTAGAAACAGGAAGATTCTCACTGTATGATAACATCGACTCAGAATTCACGGTGTGGATCAGAGAGCTCACTGTAGGGGATTCTGGAAAGTACCAATGTGGAGTTTATATAGGTTGGAGTGAATACATCCACACACCAGTGAAAATGACAGTGAAGGAAGGTGAGTTTCTTTCACCACTGCATCTGGTTATTTTCCTAAACTCTCAGTATCATCAGTGTTAGCTACAGTAACTATGTTTATATATGTTTATGATTATGACTGAGTTCAATCAGAATAAAAATGTTTATTTATATACGCCCTTATCCAGAGCGACTTACAGTTGATACAATCTTACAATCCAAGCAATTGTGGGTTAAGGGCCTTGCTCAAGGACCCAACAGTGACAGCTTGGCAGAAGTGGGATTTGAACCCTTGACCTTCTGGTCCATAGTCCAGTACCTTACCCGCTAGGCTACCACAGTCCCTAGTGGGCAAGGTTACATGATGGGCAGCAATGTTCTTTTTGGAGAGCAGTGGGTTTCTGCTTGTAATCCTATCATGCAAATCATTGTTGTTCAGTGTTCTCCTGAGGCTGGGCTAATGATTAATCATAATATTTTATATAATTTGTTTATCTTGCTTATCTTTATATACTTTTAGTAGTTGTGTGAAGATTTGATGACGTTTTAGCTCATGTTTATGCTAAAAGGTTCACCAACTTTTAAGCACCATTCTGTGTAACGTCCACGATGTGTTCTGTGAAATTGCACATTATGCGATCTAGATGTGATCTTATTTCACTGATGAGTTGTGTGCGGTGCATTGATTTGTTCAGGCCCTCTTTACTCCAAGGTCTCTCTATAATCTCTCACACACACACAGACACAGACACACACACACAGTCATTGTGCGGCAGTGCAACATATTTCCTGTTGTATTTACCATGTCAGCAGGTATTTCGATAGAGGGCAGGGAACTGAGAGGCTGTGAGAAGCGAGTACATTTAACTCTGGCGTACTGCGTAAGAAGCTTGTTTCTTCGCTTGTTTCTTCGTTTGTTTCCTCTTTTTTCTTGCACTTGTTTCTTTTCTTGGCCCCTCCCTGTTGTGTTTCAGCTGTTCCTCACACGTGAGGAAAATGAGAAGCAGTTTAATCAATGGTTTTGTTCAGTGTGTGTGTGTGTGTGTAATATACTCATTGCTTGCAAGACAGAGAAAAACTAAAGTCCCAGAAGTTGAATATGTTCATCTGGACATAAGGTTTTGTCGGAGAAACGTTTCGTCACTCATCTAAGTGACTTCTTCAGTCTCAGCTGGTTGGAAAGGGCAGGGCATGGGAAGGGCAGCGATGGCTCCGTTGTAAGATGGTGAGAGGTGTACTCTGAGGCCCCCTCCTCGGTTCAGGGATGGGCGTTCCCTTTTTACAAAAATGGCTTCTTTTACTCTGCGTTCAAACCATCGTTCCTCCCTATCAAGGATCTGCACGTCTTCATCCTTGAAAGAGTGTCCACTGGCCTGTAGGTGGGTGTAAACCGCAGAGTCCTGACCTGATGAGGTGCGCGGCCTAAACTAGTAAGCTGTTCCATACCATATGAACCAGACCCATGGAAATTTTTGGTTTTAGGCGAATGCGATGTCCCTCCTCAGTCCTCAAATTTAGTCAATTCACCCACGATACTTGTACAGTCATCACACCAGACAAGGGAGATCAAAAGGAGCAGGCCGTATGCTTGTAGCCAGGGCCGCTTCCAGGAATCTTCAACCCAGCATTTTAATTTTGCTGGTCACATCGCATGGCGAGCCTCATCTCGGCCTCCTCCACCAACAACACTGATTGTGGGAGACTCCAAGTTATGGACATTCTTCTACAACTTGCTGGAGAAATATACCTCCATAATGTCCAGAATGTGATTATCCATGCTGGATGTAATAATATTCGTGATCAGAGATCGGAGGTCCTCAAGCGTCATTTAGATTTCTTTTACACCCTCTGTAGGTTAGAAATGGAGCTCTTTGGTAGGTCAGAAAGAAGAGCATTACAACAATCCAGGCGTGACGATATATAAGCGTGTATAAGTTTCTCACTGTCAGCCAGTGAGAGCATGTTACGCACCCTGGATATATTTCTGAGGTGGAAGAATGCAGTTTTACAAACGCTGCTAATATGGATCTTAAAACCAAGATCACTGTCGAAAGTGACACCCAGGTTTTTGCCTGTGCTTTGGGATTATAAAGGACAGGATTTTAACCACGTCAGTGCCTCTACTTTCACTTCACAATTACCAATAACAGTTATTTCAGTTTTATCCTTATTTAGCTGCAGAAAATTATGACACATCCAGGAGTTACTATCATCTAGACACCAAAGCAGTGTGTTGATAGGTCAAGGAGGGTCAAAAGCGAAGGACATATACAACTGTGTGTCATCTCCATACTAATGAAAGGAAATATTATTCTGGCCAGTGGTAGCATGTAAAGATTAAACAGGATTGGTCCTAGAATAGAGCCTTGTGGCACGCCACATGACAGAGGGTGAAGCTTGGATGAGGCGTTTCCAAGTGTGACGTCGTATTCACGCTACTCAAATAGCCCAAAAGCCCGACTGAAAAGCTCCATGTATGTGGTTTAAATGTTGATAGTCACTTAGTGGAATAGATAACCCTTATTTACTCTGGCCTGGGAATAGTGCTAAAATACAACGAAGGACTCTCTTTAAGTTTAGTAATGTCGGGTCGGTGGGAAGGCAGTTGACAACAATGCCTTTCCTACTCATCTGCCAAACGTACTGTAATCCTGTGGTGGATCTTCTTTTTTCGACCAACTGTCCCAACTCACTCATTCCTTACTGCATATGCAATAGTTTTTTATACTCTATTTTTGAGTTTATTTCATCTTAGCCCATATATTATTTTATTCTAACTTTATGTAGTGTATTTTCTTCACATATATTCTTTAATTCTTACATTTAACATCCAGGCTGCCCAAGGAGGATGGGTCCCTATTTGAGTCTTGGTCCTCCCAACGTTTCTTCCCTGTAAGGTGTGGGGAGTTTTCCTTGCCACTGTCACCTCAGGCTTGCTCAACTAGGGCTTTGAGCCAATATATTTGTAAAGCTGCTTTGAGACAATGCTGTGTTGTAAAAAGCGCTATATAAATGAATTTGACTTGACTTGACATGCTGGACAGCGGTGGCTTCGTGTTGCTAAGGCAGGCTGAAACTTTCATTCGCAGTTGCTCTGCTTCCATGTCCGGGATGTTGTTGTTGCGGATTGCTGATTCCGTGGCTCTAATCAGTGCCAGTAGTGGTATTTGCCTCGGTGTCACATGTCCTTCTCTGCCTGGGTGAGTTGTCTGTGAGTGTGTCTGTCCTCCATCTCTCTTCCAGCCTTGGAGAGTGTCATCCGTCCGCCGATGTCTCTGGCGTGCAGCATGAAAGTCGAACGTCTTCTGCTGCCTAGTTTTAGACTTTCCATGTTATGCTAACTGAGCCTTTTCTGTGAAATTGATCACTCGCTGGAAGGTGGTTTCGTCTAGACACGATGTAAATCTCTGTCGGATGTGTTCCTCTGTGGTTTGTCTCACTCGATCATTCAGCAGCTGGTTCTGTGCCTTCTGGAGGATCTTGTTAGCCCGGTGGCACTTTACTGAAGATTTCATTTGAAGACTCTTAGGTGTGATCTCACTCTTTCTGCATCCGAGGAATCTCAGGTGATTCTCAGGTGATTCCTGTAGTCAGCCATCTTACGTGCCATTTGTTTGTACTCACGTACGAGTTTAAGGCAATTTTTGCCAAAATGAGTAAAAAGGTCATAATGCATACTAAAAAACAGGTGAGAAAATCCCAGAAGTTGAATCCGTTCATCTGGAATTTGTTAATGATAACTATGGATTCTCACCTGGATTATTGAGTATGCATCAAGACTAAAGTGTCTATATAAGGAAGGCCAAGCCAAATCCCAACCAGTCCCCATCTGTATCTTTAGTCCCCAAAAAAGAGGGCATGTCCTGGAAAAAAAATTATTCTAACGATTATTGCTGTTTTGTGATACGGTGCAGGCGGGTGGTTCTGTGACGCAAACAGGAAATCCAATGCAGAGTAGACCGTTTCATTTCGGTTCGGTCTTCGCCGCGGTCTACCCAGCCTTCCTAGCACACACCTTCATAGACCGCGTAGACCACGTCCTTCGAAGGATGCAGCCCCTGAAATGGGATTCAGCCAGTATGTCCTGCTCGTGTCTGCATGGGTTTACTCCGGGTGCTCCGGTTTCCTCCCACAGTCCAAATGTTATCCACAGCGTTACATGCGTTACATTAATTGACTATGCTAAATTGGCCCGTACTTAGTATGTTGAGAAGTTTTGATATAACCTTTTGTCTGTTGTTAAATAGCCATTGATGCTGAAAGTGACATTAAATAAGCCAACCAACCAAACAATCAAACAAACCTTCTTGTGTATGTTATGTGTGTGATTTTAAAAGTGTGATTTTATCTTGTTTTTCTTAGGGGCTTTGAGCTCTAGAAAGGTGGCTGCATATGCAGGAGGAGGAATCAATATCAAGTGCAGATATGATCATAAATACAAACTCAACCTTAAATCTTTCTGTAAGATCGGATCAAATCGTCGGTGCTTTAATGGAATAAAACCAGAACCAAACAGTGAATGGAAATATGATGGCAGATGGTCAGTTCATGATAACAGTGGTGCAGGATTCTTCAGTGTGATTATCAGGGGGGAAGGGGGGGAACGGGGGGGGTGGGGGGGGGTGGGTGGGGTCTTTGTTTGGGAAAAAAAACCTTTTGTGGTTAAACAAAAAATGTTGGGGGGGGGGGGGGGGGGGGGGGGGGGGGGGGGGATAAAAACAGGGTGCAGGATCTTTCAGTTGTGATTATCAGAGAGCTGCTTACCAAGAGGAGATACTGGATCATACAGGTGTGTTTGCTGCTTTCTTATTCTGATCTAAATAGAGACCTACACTGAAGTGGCAAGCTGAATGTAAAACAGAAGGTGAGTAACTCTTCATATGTGGTTTATTCAGGAAGAAGCAGGTTTGTGATCACTATTTTATATGTTGAAGTATTTAAACTATTTGTTTTTTTAGACGTATAAGATATGATATATTGCTATATTGGCTTGCGTTGTCACTAAAGATCTAATCTATGGGAAATGATCATCAGTTAAAAGCTTGTCTGTGTAGGAGCAAATATGACATTTCAGCTGCAAATACCCAGAATCCCACAGGAGTGACCCCAAAATTTCTCTGCAAACAGGTACGAACCTACTGCTGTGTGTGTTTATTAAAATATCAGTTCATGAAAGAGAGAAACGAACATGAACAGAAAATTCTTTCTCTGCATGATGAAACAAATCAAATCCCTGAGTGTGAGTATGAAAGAGGTGAGTGAGCAGGACTCTGGGGAAATACTGGTGTGGAGATGAAAGGGGCAAGGCAGGACTGGATTCTGATCATTGGATACAAGGTTTACATCACCAACCAAGATTTTCAGGATACAAGGTTATACATCATCACAGATCATGCTGACAGTTACTGGTGAGTGTGTATGAAACAACACTCGACATTCTGTCATTTCACACTGACCCTTGCATTCAGCATTTTGGAAAAACAGTTCAGGGCTTTTGTGTTCAGTTCCCACCTGATTTCAAACCATATAGTGAACGATTAAAACTGATCCTCGTTCAGCATCCTAACAACCCTAAACACACTCCTGTACTTTAGATCCACATCCAGCTTTTCACCATCAGTTACCAACACACCAAACTTCATCATCATCATCATCATCACTTCGTCTTCAATCATCATTCATCTTCCTCCACTGATCTGCTTTCTCCCAACACCAGCTTCTTCCTCCCCAACAGGGTGATTTGATTCTGCTTAAATTCCCATCACACCCATAATCTATAACTCCTTGGTGTGATGATTGTGATTTCAGATTCTTTTCTGAATGATCAGCACAAAGGTTCCAGGGTTGGGGGACTGACTGATTCGATTGTGTTTTCTTCTCTTCCGCATCTTCCAGCTCCACTCTCATCACTGTTGTCTGTAAGTCTGGTTGGGGCTTCTGATTTGGGATCTCAGTCCTCATTGTGATTCTCATAAAGAGATGCAAAGGAAGCAAGGTAGGGACTAACACACACACACACACACACACACACACACACACCCACACAGAGATGCACATAACGTCATCCTCTGAAGTTTTTAAGATTTATTTAAATTGCATTTTAGTTAATTCATTTAAAAATAACATTCAGGTCCAGGTCTTACACAGTTTAGTTTGGTTCAGTTCTGTAGAAGGGATCTGTTTCCTGTTGTCCAGGCGTGAAGGAGGGACTCTGATCAACATGAAGGTTGTTCATGATAACAAAACGAAAATAGAGTTAATGTACAAGAGTTATAGTGTGTAAAAAAATAAACCTTATATACTCATTAGAATATAGTCATTTAGTTATGAATATAATCACAGCAGCTTCAGCACTTGATAAGCTGTATTACTGGAGGAACATGGACGGACCCAAGCTGCTGTTGGTCCTGTTGTGCATCTGCTGACATCAGGTCAGAATCCGTTCTACAGAACTGGCCCAAAATGACTTTTTGCTGTCTGGGTCAGGTGTGCCCCTACTGAACCACAAGCCATACAACGCTCTGCTATTGGTTGATGGAATGATGATTTTTTTTAATCAGGGAAGTTTAGGGACAACAAAAGCACGTGATTGTTTGGGTTCATTTATTTCAGAGATTCTGTTCATAAGAGTTCTGGTCCAGGATCAGGATTCAAAACCTGAGGTGAGTTAATAAGTTTGTGATTTTTAAAGGAGAGATCTTTACTGATTAACCCAACATGATGTGTACTCAATAACTGACGAAACCCCAATCACTGACCTCATGATCTGTTACCATGGAAACATTGAGTTGTTTCTCTTTGCTATCAGGTTCCACTTCCTGTCTTTTACTATGAAGAGATAAAAGACACCAGTCGGCTTTCTGCCTCAGATACTGGAACTTCACCAGTTTATGCTACTGCCCAGCTACCCACAATCCCCTCTGATTCATCCCAAGCTGTTTATGCTACTGCTCAGTTACCCACAATCCCCTCTGATGAAGGTCCAACTTATGCAACAGTGAGCTTTCACCCCAAAACCACCAAACCGTCTGATACAATGAAGGAGAAAAAGGGATCATGTGATTATGCTGCTGTCAGACATGTCACTTCCTGAGACTAGCTTAGCATCTCTCATTTAGCCATCAGAGCATTTGGTGCTAAAGAGTTTTGGTCAGATTTTTCTTTCTTCTTCTATATTTATCTAAAGCTGATATGTGGGGTGATGAGAATTTCCAAAGCAGTGCTCATGTGTCATATTGGATATATTAAATGTGTAAGGTTTTACTTAATACAGCCACATTTTTACCATTTAGAATTTTGTTTTGTTTTATTTCTATTTCAAACTTCCAGTACTATTTCTGTACTGATGTTCTGATATGACTAATAAATGGAAGTGCTGTTGATTGATTTAGGACATGTTCAGTTTTTGAGATTTTCACATCACAGGTCTTATGGTGATCAGAGACGTTGGGTTGCTGTCTTCTGCCTCTCGTGGGGTTGCCAATGTCTCATGTGATCCCTCTTGGCTGTGTTTCCTACCAGTTCTCCTCTTTCTAGCTATGCTGCTATAGCTAATGCTGCCGGGGTCTCATGCTACACTTGGCATCAGTGATTGACATGGCATCAGTGATTGTTAATAGACACTGTGCTCATAATCAATAACTAATTACATTTTCTGTTTTCTCTTCGAGCTGTGTTCCTGTACCAGTTGCTGCCCTACACATGATGTTCATCTGCTTCAGCTTCCGTCATCAGCTGAACCGTCATCATTCCATCAAGCTGCTTCCATCATCAGCTCCAGCCCCACCATACCCCGGCCACCAGAGGGCAGTAACTCTCTCCCTCCTCCGGTTGCCTGAAGTGCCTCCAACGACTTAGACTCAGGATCCTGGAGTGACTCTGTGTATCGGACCACTTAATGCCGATGTGCATATTTCACATTTTACTTGAACTATGACTCCATGACTTATTTGTTTAGATATAGTAGTCTTATTCTTAGATTTATCATCTACGCCACCCAAGGAGGTTGGGTCCCTTTTTGAGTATTGGTCCTAAGGCTTCCTCATAACACTTAGGGAGTTTTTCCTTGCCACTGTCACCCTAGGCTTGCTCAATTTGATATTGGACATATATATTAGGAGATAATCTAAACTTGTAAAGTTGCTTTGAGACAATGCTCCATTGTAAAAAGCGCTATATAAATAGATCTGACTTGACTTGAGAGGAAGCCTGAGTGTTTATAGCGTCAGAAACATTCTGTGTGTGTGTGGAGTAAAACATGGCTCGAGAATCAATTCACCTGAACGACTTTAACCTTAAGATCTATGATCACGCTCATGTGATATTTCTACGGTTATACAAATGTTACCAAATCCCAAAGGGCCAAACACTCACCAATGATGAGGACAGTGAGTGCGTTAAACACAGAGCCAACGTAGGTCAGGATCCACAACAGCACAGCTAACTGCACACAACCAACACACATCATCATCATCATCATCATCATTATTATTATAAGTTATAAGCTATATTAATGTTATAAGCTATTACTATTACAATAATATTTATTACTAATGTTGTTATAGTTGTTATTATTATTATCCATAACTTTATTGTCTATTATTTTTATTATAATTATTAATGTTATTGGCTTTTATTATTAATACTACTACTAATATTATTAATATTATTAATTTTATTAACATTTAATGGTTTTATTAGCTGCAGTAATAATTATGATTATTATATCATAAATGCTATGAGCTTTTATTATAGCAATGATATGTATTATTAATGTTATTACTGTTGTTATTAAATATCTATTATAATATTATAATTCTTATAATGATTAATGCTATTAGCTTTTATTATTATTATTATTAGATTTTATTAGTATGATCATTAATGTCATTATTACTATTATTAACAGTATTAATGTTTTATTACCTGTAATTACAATAATTATTAATAATAATATTATTATTATTATTAATGCTATGCTTATTTATAATCATCAGGGTTATTTTTATGTTATTATAAGATTATTATTATTATTATTACTACTATCATTATAATTATTATTGATTTATTTATTTTCATACCTGCTTTATCCTATTCAGGGTTGGAGGGACCCAGGGCCTAGACAGAGCAGCAACCATGACAGGGCACACGTGCACAGACACACGCATGCACCCACACATAGGGACACTTTAGAGATGCCAGCTGACCTAACGGAGAGAACATACAAACTCCAGGCCAGGAATCAAACCAGGGATCTCTGGAGCTGTGAGGCGACAGCACTAACCACTACATCACTGCATTATTAGCAGCAGTACTTAAATAGTTAAAAAAAATAAATAATACAATATTAATAAATATATTATTGGTATTATTATTAGTACTAGAATTGTTTCTAATAATCATTAATAATATGTTTTAACTTATTATTCCATATTATTTTTTCAATTATTGTTATTATTGCTTATTATTATCATTATTCATTTTGTAATTATAACAATGATGATGATTATTATTATTATTATCAGTATTAGTAGTAGACCTTGAGAGAATCGATCAGATCCTCCACCAGATAGAGGCGCTTCACTTCATGTAGAGCAGCGTTAATGTGCTTTAGCACCACAGAAGAGTGTTTATGAACATCATCGGCTGATAGAACGACGTCCTGTTCCAGGTACAACCTGCACACACACACACACACACACACACACACACACACACACACACACACACACACACACAAAGATAAAACATATGCAAAATCAGATACAAGTCAGTACAAGATGATAATTAACAATCAGTATTATTATTACTAATGCTGTTGCTGTTTGTGTGTTTTATTGCCTGAAGCTGTGTGTTCTTGTCACATAAAGGTGTGTGCTTCTTACTTGAAGATGGATGTGCCACTTTCGGTCATGTGTGTGTGTGTATTACCTGTAGGGGTGTGTGTATTGGCCCTTGTGCAGTGCTCCAGTGATGGCGCTGTACATTCTGTAGCTGATGGTGACTGACAGCAGAGACAGAGCGATGTAGGAACACACACTGATAACACTGCACACACTCAGAGAGATCAGCAGCAGCAGAGTCGCTCCAAACACACACACCGACTTCTGTACGTCCGTCCAGTAAAGCAGGTTCCACACTATTTAACACACACACACATCACAGATAAAAAGATATACACAAAAAGTCATGTTTAAGATGATACATAATCTATGTAACTTAATACACTCACACAGTCATCTATATCATGTTTATAATGATACAAAATGTATGTGATCTATTGCTTACACAGAAACAAAGCTACACACACTGTCACGTTTAGGTTGCTACATAATGTATGTGACTTATCTCACACACACACACACTCGCTCGCACGCACACGCACGCACACACACACACACACACACACACACACTCTTTGTGGGGACCGTCCACAGGCATAATGACTACTGTAGCTAATGAACGGCAGCCCTACCCCTAAGTCCCCGCAGTGTAACAGAAACACGGCAGTGCTCACTCACGGCGCGCGGCTGCACTACACTCGGGGTGTGTTTCCGCTTCTGCAGCTGAAGCTTCCTCCTGCTTCGTGTCCATGTCGTGGTTTTGTGATCGGTGTCTCTCGATGGCGTCTCTCGCACCTCCGGCCAAATCCAGAATATCATCCAGATCCTCCTCCGCTTGAAAAGGCTCCAGGTTCGAGAAAGCGGCAGGTACCTCCAGAAACTCCCCACTGAACAGTTCATCTGCCCTCACTCCCTCCATAAGGCACAGAATTATTACACCACCACTTTATACCGAATGTAGAACTGTTGAACAGAGTCAAAACTGCAAACCCTTACTAATTCAAACCTCCCACACTTTCTCCAAACTCACGAAAAAACTAAAATCCCCAGCTCTCCACCAACGAGGAAGTTGCTCAACTCTTGTAGCGCGTCCCAAATCACACGTTACTCCCTACAGCCTACTCACTGCAAAGTGCACTACAACCCATCTACTCTTCGTATGCCGAGTTAGTCGGGTTTAACACATTTTCGTGGACACATTAGAGTGAAGCTTAGGCACTGTGTTCGACATTCACCATAACCTATGACGTAAATTTGAAAGCGTAAATGTTAACCCAAGTAGTGCACTAAGTAGTGTAGAGCGTGTGATTAAACGCATCCTCTTCATGGAGCGTTAGATTTGATCTGGCTTAAAGGGGGCGGAGAGAGGGCGTGGCCCCAGGCAGTCTTCGCAAAACTAGTTGAAATAAATAAATTAATTAATTAATTAAAAACACTTATTATTGCACACGTTTATTGCACACTTTTAAATAAAAAATACTACTAGAGTTTACTGTGTAACTTCATCAACACTTACAGAAATGTGTCACTCAACAAAAACATAGTTTATCATTTAATAAATATACATTTATATCTGTATACCTTTGTTTATTAACACGTTATGTATAGAAAGTATATAAAGGATTAGGCGCTGCTTCAGATCGTTATTGTTCTTGTGCGCGTTGGCTGCCCCCCTTCTGGCCTACATGGTGAAATTGTTGTGGCCAAAAGAACCGAAGGACACGAAGATGTTCTCTGTAACACCGAAGCCAAAGATGAGAACGACCTTCTCTGTAAGACAGAAGGAAGCAGAAGATGAAGATGATATATGTAAGCTAGAAGTAACTGGAGATGAAGAAGATCTGTGTAAGACTTCTGTTTGTCTGTGAATCAGTGTAAACTATACGTACCATCTTTCATGAAAGGTTTTATACGATCTTATTTATGAGGTTTATATAGGGGTATATATCGGTTTTTTTCTCACGATTATTGATTTTTTAATATTTGACAAAAAGACATTCATTTTTATTTCTGTAGTGTAACAATTCACATTTTCTTGTTTTTAAACAATACAACTTTAGTCCAATCCAGTTTTAAAAAAGAAATGAGAAAAAACAAAAAGAAATTCCCTATTATATCAGTGCAATACCTCTGTACAGTATTTTTCTTATATTTAAATGTTCCAGTGGTGCTTGAAAGTTTTGTGAACCCTTTTGTGAACCCTTTAGAATTTTTCTAGATTTCTGCTTAATATGGCCTAAAACATCATCAGATTTTCACACAAGTCCTAAAAAGTAGATAAAGAGAACCCAGTTACACAAATGAGACAAAAATATTATACTTAGTCATTTATTTATTGAGGAAAATGATCCAATATTACATATAGTTAGTGAGTGGCAAAAGTATGTGAGCCTTTTGCTTTCAGTATCTGGTGTGACCCCCCCTGTGCAGCAATAACTGCAGCTAAACGTTTTCCTGTAGCTGTTGATCAGTCCTGCACACACCGGCTTTTCTTTTTGGAGGAATTTTAGCCCATTCCCTCCGTACAGAACAGCTTCAGCTCTGGGATGTTGGTGGGTTTCCTCACATTAGCTGCTCGCTTCAGGTCCTTCCACAACATTTCCATTGGATTAAGGTCAGGACTTTGACTTGGCCATTCCAAAAAAACATGAACTTTATTCTTCTGTAACCATTCTTTGGTAGTACAGCTTGTTGTGTTTTAGGGGCGGTGTCTTGCTGCATGACCCACCTTCTCTTGAGATTCAGTTCATGGACAGATGTCCTGACATTTTCCTTTTAGAATTCTCTGACTCATGAACATTAAACATTAGCCAATGTGAGAGAGGCCTTCAGTTGCTTAGAAGTTACCCTGGGGTCCTTTGTGACCTCGCCAACTATTACACGCCTTGCTCTTGGAGTGATCTTTGTTGGGTCAACCACTCCTGGGGAGGGTAACAATGGTCTTGAATTTCCTCCATTTGTACAAAATCTGTCTGACTGTGGATTGGTGGAGTCCAAACTCTTTAGAGATGGTTTTGTAACCTTTTCCAGCCTGATGAGCATCAACAGCTCTTTTTCTGTGCTCCTCAGAAATCTCCTTTGTTCGTGCCATGATACACTTCCACAAATGTGTTGTGAAGAGCAGACTATGACAGATCCCTGTTCTTTAAATAAAACAGGGTGCCCACTCACACCTGATTGGCATCCCACTGATTGAAAACACCTGACTCTAATGTCACCTTCAAATTAGCTGCTAATCTAGAGGTGCACATACTTTTTCCACTCACTAATATGTAATATTGGATCAGTTTCCTCAATAAATAAATGACCAAGTATAATATTTTGGTCTCATTTGTGTAACTGGGTTCTCTTTATCTACTTTTAGGACTTGTGTGAAAATCTGATGATGTTTTAGGTCATATTTATGCAGAAATCTAGAAAATTCTAAAGGGTTCACAAACTTTCAAGCAGCACTGTATATCATTGTCTAGTCGACCTTAAGAATGCATAAAACACAACCTCGGCCACGGCTTTTCCTCCCTATGTTTCCCAGCGCTCATTACTCCTGCCACGTGATGCGTTCGTTAGCTCATACAAGAGAGAAGTATGAGATATCGGGTCATCGTAAAACGGGGAGCCTCCACAAACAGTGTTTGGCTGTTTCACGGGTGATTCCATTGTTTACACTACAGAAATAAATAAAGGAATGCCTGGTAATAATCGTGATAACATTGAATCGTGAGCAGAGTATATCGTTACGCCCTTAGTAATAAATTGTTTCACTGACACAGGGTAAAACCCTTGCTGCGCTTCACATCGAGTTTCTTGTTTTCTGCTTCAGATATGAACGCCATATTTCAGCTCTTCCGTGGCTCCCTATCGAACCGAAGCTGGTCTCCACAACCACATGGAGAGGAGCCACTGTAACTGTGAGTATCTGAGACTGATAAAACCGGAAAGCTTAGATATGAGAATCTAGTATCAGCGCCGACATCTCTCGGCAGACTTGGCACTAACACCAATCACGGAGGGGTTCGGACGGAAATGTTTCACTGCTCTTTGTTGGAAGGCATTTCATCGACAGAATCACCTCCAAACGCACCGGCGCATCCACACGGGCGAGAAGCCCTGCTTACAGTGTGGGAAAAGATTTAGCCAACAGAGTCATCTCCAAACACACCGGTGCATTCACACAGGGGAGAGGCCATACCGGTGCTAACAGTGTGGGAAGGGCTTTAGCGTCAGAGTCACCTGCACGGACATCTGCACATTCACACAGGGGTCAAGTCTACTGAAAACTCAAAAACACTCAGCATTAGAGAGTCCGGGGATTGTTGAGTTTCATTCAACTGGTGCTATATTGTGTGAAACTCACTTTTTCAGTGCTTGTGCACATACAGTACCAGTCAAAAGTTTGGACACACCTTCAAATTCAGTGGTTTTTCATTATTTTAAAATTGTATGCATTGTAGATTAATACTAAAGCCATCCAAACTATGACGAAATACATGTGGAATTGTTTAGTAAACACAAAAGTGTTGAACAAACCAGAATATGTTTTATATGTTAGAGTCCTCAAAGTAGGCACCTCTTGCTTAGTTGGCAGCTTTGCACAGCTTGGCATTTTCTCAGTCAGCTTTGAGTTTGTGACCTG
The DNA here is from genome assembly GCA_025084515.1 of Ancistrus triradiatus. Lineage (NCBI taxonomy): Eukaryota > Metazoa > Chordata > Actinopteri > Siluriformes > Loricariidae > Ancistrus > Ancistrus triradiatus. Next base: position 31,023 of record JAJAGP010004635.1, read on the forward strand.
GAATGGCTTTCAGTTAACAGCTGTGCCTTGTCCAGAGTTCATTTCTTGAACGTCTTGCCCTCTTAATGTGTTTGAGACCATCAGTTGTGTTGTGAAGACGTAGAGTTGGTATACAGTGAATAGCCCTATTTGAATGCTCTAATCCATATTATGGCAAGAACCACTCAACTAAGTAAAGAAAAACAACAGTCCATCATTGCTTTAAGAAATGAAGGTCAGTCAATCCGAAAAATTTCAAGAACTCTGAAAGTATCCTCAAGTGCAGTTGCAAAGACCACCAGACTTTATAATGAAACTGGCTCTCGTCAGGATCGCCCCAGGAAAGGAACACGAAGAGTTACCTCTGTTGCACAGGATAAGTTCATCAGAGTTAGAAGCCTCAGAAACCGCAAGTTAACAGCCCCCCAGATAAGAGTCCACCTAAATACTTCACAGAGTTCATGTGTGGTTCCCCCCGTGAAGTACGGAGGAGGAAGTGTGATGGTGTGGGGGTGCTTTCCTGGTGACCTGTTGGCGATTTATTCAAAATCCAAGGCAAACCTAACCAGCATGGCCACCACAGTATTCTGCAGAGACATGCCATCTGGTTTGGGCTTAGTGGGACCATCATGTGTTTTTCAACAAGACATTGACTATGTAAGGGCTATCTGACCAAGAAAGAGGGTGACTGAGTGCTGCATTAGATGACCTGGCCTCCACGATCACCTGATCTAAACCCAAATGAGATGGTTTGGGATGAGTTGGACCACAGAGTGAAGGCAAAGCAGCCAGCAAGAGCTCAGCACCTCTGGGAGCTCCTTCAAGACTGCTGGAAAATTCATTTTCCACCATTTCAGGTGATGACCTCATGAAGCTGATTGAGAGAATGCCAAGAATGTGCAAAGTTGTAATCAAAGCAAAAGGTGCCTACTTTGAAGAAGGTGAAATCTAAAAGATATTTTGGTTTGTTTAACACTTTTAAGTTTACTACATGATTCATTCATAGTCTTTCATGGTTTGGATGACTTTAGTATTAATTTACAATGTAGGAAAAAATAAAATAAAAACATTGAATGAGATGACGTGTCCACAACGTCCCAGTTGTTTCTTTGTCGGCTGTCTAGGTCTGAAAACTAGTCATTCAAAATTGGGTCCATGCCAAATTTTGTGGCTGTAGGTCAAAAACTGGCTGAATTACAGCCAATGCCCTTCCAGGGACATAAGGGGACCAAATGGCCCCAAGGGCATCGGAAGAAGGGTCTTGGTGTCCCCAGAACCTAGCATGCATAATTTTGTGGCTGTAGGTCGAAAACTGTCTGAAATATAGTCAGTGCCCTGCCAGAGACTCGTGTGCCTTGCCAGGGACCTCAGGGGGCCCCAATTGTATCAGATTATGGGTCTCGGTGTACCCATGACCAAGCCTGCCAAGCAGTTTTTTTGTTTTTTTAATCCCATTGAAGGGAATGGGAATGTTTTTTTTTTCATATAAAATCACAGCTCACTATAGAAAAATATAAAAAATGTAAAAGGTTTCATACTCGTAAATTGCTTGAAGTCGGAAATCTGCTACTTCTTAGGAACAAACAATACTGTCATGTAGATTTTTGTGCCTTTTTGAAGAGATGTCCTGAGCCCCTGACGCTGGCATTTTCTCATGCTTCTATTCTCATGTAAAGTAAGTAAATCTACAAATAATTAATCTTGCTGGATAATTTAATCTTTTAAACCTACAGTAAAGCTCTGTAATGTGAATGTCCTTTGTTCTAAGAAATGGTTTGATAAGGAATATTCAGAGAATGGAGCCCAACATGTTTTATTTTTACCCATGTCTGAATTTGTGCCCTTACTTGTTCCCACTATGAACACTATGTAGGGCACTAGAAAGAGCAGCACTTGAAACTCATCTCTGAGACTCCTGGTTACATAAAGAAAACCTCTGTTTTAGGTACTGGGTGTTTTAGGTAATACCTAACAAGATGCTAAAGAGCAGGAAGACAAGTGCTAAGGACTAACAAGGGGCTAAGACCTAATATAGAGGTGATAAGGCCACAGCGCCATCTACTGTATTAAATCATATAACTAATTGCTCTGTATTTATCTAATTATCAGTTTATTGCTAATTCTCATACGGTTCCATGACCCTGGAAGCATTCCTGATTGGCAAAACAAAAATCACAATTCTTAAAACTCAGCACCAATAGTAACCAATGGCTAATTAAAGCATTAAATAAAGATACTGTACCTCCAACAGCTCATTAAACTCAACCATTAAAGTACACTACGGACACAGAGACAAAACCCTTATCACGTACTTACCTGCAGCTTCATACTGACTTTTGGCCAATGTTTGAGACAGCAATGTTAAACTAAGAGCAGGTGTGTTAAGCAAAGACCTTTCCAAGACTAATTGTTTGACTTATTCTCTAAATGCTGAGGTACTTGCACTGTTGCCCCCTTGAGGCTGGGAAGTGGAACTCCACTCTTTTCATGACAAACTCCAGCTGTACCCCTAACCCCAGCTGTGACAGTAAGCAGAGTTTGTGCTACTAATTATACCTAGTAGTGTGTTGGTGATGTGGTACAAATAAACAATGCAGATGGTTTGTGGATAAAACAGTGTTTAGAGTTTACTGGTCTCAGATCAGCATCACTGCTCCTGCTGTTGGATTCATTTCTACAAACACTTAGAGAAAGTTTTAAATACACTTCTGATGTGAAAACCTGAAAAACTGATCAGATCCAAATGAATCAACAGCACTTCTGTTTATTAATCATATCTGAACATCCATAAAGAAATAGTACAGGAAGATAAAATAAAATGTGAAAAGAAATGCTAGTTTAAAGGCATTTATCAACAATTATTAAATAGAAAAGTAACAAAACAATATTCTGAATGGTAAAAATGTGCCTCATCTATTAATAAAATCTTTAACATTAATAATATCCCAAACTAAACAGCTAAATAGAAGCTCATTCGTTAGTTATCAGAGGGTAAGCACTGCTGTGGGAATTCTCCTCCCTCCACATATCAGCTTTAGATAAACAAAGAAGAAGAAAGAAAAATCTGACCAAAACTCTTTAGCACCAAATGCTCTGATGGCTAAATGAGAGATGCTAAGCTAGTCTCAGGAAGTGACATGTCTGACAGCAGCATAATCACATGATCCCTCCTCCTCCTTCATGGAGATCAGTTTGGGACCTGCATCAGTAGATTCGGTGGTTTTGGAGTGAAAACTCACTGATGCATAAGTAGGACCTTCATCAGAGGGGATTGTGGGTAACTGAGCAGTAGCATAAACTGGTGAAGTTCCAGTATCTGAGGCAGAAAGCCGGCTGGTGTCTTTTATCTCCTCACAGACAGGAAGTGGAACCTGATAGCAAAAAAAAGACAACTTGATTTGATGTTTCCATGGTAACAGATCATGAGGTCAGTGATTGGGGTTTCAGTATTGAGTAACATCCATGTTGGGTTATCAGTAAAGATCTCCTTTAAATCACAAACTCATAACTCACCTCAGGTTTGGATCCTGATCCTGGACCAGAACTCTTATGAACAGAATCTGAAATAAATGAACCCAAACATCACTGCTTTGTTCCTAAACTTCCTGATAAAAAAAAAAAAAAAAATCATCTCATCAACAGTAATTTGGGCCGGTTCTGTACAACGGATCTGACCTGATGTCCAGATGCACAACAGACCAACAGCATTATGGGTCCGTCCATATTCTGAGTAATACAGATATCAAGTGCTGAGCTGCTGTGATTATATTCATAGTAAATAAAAATACTTTAATGAGTGAAAAGTTTCATTTATTTTACACAAAGTTAATTCATTTAATTCATCTCCAATGTAGGGTCAGGATAGTAAGGATCTAACCATTTTAATCATGGATAGGTTCTGTGATGCTTAGAATTCATGCCACATTTGGGCCGTTCTACATCAGCGGTGAATCAAACTGGATCAGACTACAGAACTGGATTAAACTATTTTGGAACCGTCCAAACCCACAACCATTTAGAGCATAAAAGCAGATGTTTTAGTTTTGAATTGTCAAAAAACAGAGCTGAAAATTAAACAAGTTTGTTTTTCTGTCAGTTTCATTAAGTGAATACCATGATCAAAGGAATCTGTATAGAACATTACCCAGAGCATAACACTGTCAATATTATTAGCTTCACCTCCATCTGTTTCCATCTTGCCCTTCCTCCCTTGGCCACATTGCCTCCCCAACTGTAGACTTCGATTAACAGGATTTGGGAAACTCGTCTGGGATACCGATTATTTTTTGCCAGTTATTGCTTTGTGGTTGTGGTTTGTGAGCACTGTGGTACATTAGAAGTGTCAGAGCTGGATTGTGCTAATGCCAGTCCTTCCTTTGTGGGACTATTTGCTATTTGTTATATTACTTTGTGCTTGGAGTTTATCCTGATTATGGAAGTAGTTCCTGTCAGGAGTGCGCTTCAAGTACCTTGCATTGAGTTAGCGCTTAAAGTTCCCTTCAGCTTGAAACGCCTCCAAAGCAAGCAGAGTTAGATTTTTTTTTTTTTTTTTTTGATTAGGCAGTAAAGACTGGGGTTACTCATTAACACAGCAGTTGGTGACATGACTAGCAATCAGTGAATTTCACTGTTATGGTGCTTGTTGATCTAACAGAGTTTTTATTTGCTCCTACATTACAGCAAGATGATAAATGCCACAAATGGCTGACCAGATGCCTGTACCTTGGCTTCAGATCAAGTCAGTCTGGCCTGCCTGCCTTGTCCGCTAGCCAGGAGTGTCGGGTGGGCGGTCTGGCTGAACTGGGCTTCGGTCCTCGTGATTCTTGACTCATGCATCCTTGCCTTAGAATAAGGGGCAGAGCTGGGGGTTCATATTCAAAGAGCCTTATGGTGATCAGAGACGTTGGGTTGCTGTCTTTGCCTCCCGGGGTTGCCAATGTCTCATGTGATCCCTCTTGGCTGTGTTTCCTACCAGTTCTCCTCTTTCTAGCTTTCTAGCTATGCTGCTATAGCTAATGCTGCTGGGGGTTCTCATGCTACACTTGGCATCAGTGATTGACATGGCATCAGTGATTGTTAAAAAAACACTGTGCTCTTAATCAATAACTAATTACATTTTTTCTGTTTTCTCTCCGAGCTGTGTTCCGGCAGTTCCGGCCCCACACATGATGTTCATCTGATGGAGCTCCACTGTGCATAATTCACATTTTATTCGACCATGACTCCATGACTTTAGTTTTCGCTCTTAGATTTATCATCATACCCCGGCCACTTAATGTCGATGTGCATACTTCACATTCTATTCAAACTTTGACTCCATGACTTTAGTTCGCTCTTAGATTTATCATCTACGCCGCCCAAGGAGGTTGGGTCCCTTTTTGAGTCTTGGTCCTCCCAAGGTTTCTTCCTAGAACTGGGGAGTTTTTCCTTGCCACTGTCGCCCTAGGCTTGCTCAATTTGAGATTGGACGTAGTTATTAGGAGATAATCTAAACCTGTAAAGTTGCTTTGAGACAATGCTCCATTGTAAAAAGCGCTATATAAATAAATCTGACTTGACTTGCTTGACTTCAGAGAATCTACTAAGCCTGTCTCCACCGGCACTGATGAGCCCAGCATGTCTGCTTTGTCACTCTTGGGCACCACACTGACCGGCCTTGTACATTTTTGATGTTGTTATTAGAATGGAGATTATCAGTCAAAAGCCAAGGAAGTTTGTTCTCCCCTCATTCTTGAGCTGTGTTTGAATTGCGACCTGGTAAAAGCTACCAGAAGGATTTTAGGGAGCTGGATAAAACCCTCTTTCATTCGTTTGCGGAGATTCCGAAAGATACATTTCTTCTTTTTGAGAAATGATTGTTGTGTATGGTTGTCAGATGGTTTGTGTGGTGATGAGTTTGTGTGTGTGTGTGGTTGTGCTACCTTGCTTCTTGCGTCTCTCTTATGAGAATCACAATGAGGACTGAGATCCCAATCAGAAGCCCCACCAGACTTACAGACACAGTGATGAGGGTGGAAAGTTGGAGATGCTGGAAGAAGAAAACACAATAGAATCAGTCAGTCCCACTGAAACTTTGTGCTGATCATTCAGAAGAATCTGATCACAATCATCACACCATGGAGTTTAGATTATGGGTGTGATGGGGAATTTAAGCAGCAGAATCACCTGTTGGAGGAGAAGCTGGTGTTGGGAGAAGCAGATCAGTGGAGGAAGATGATGATGATGAAGTTGGTGTTGGTACTGATGGAGAAGCTGGATGTGGATATAAAGTACAGGAGTGTTTAGTTTGTTAGATGCTTGAACGAGGATCAGTTTTAATCGTCACTATATGGTTTGAAATCAGGTGGAACTGAACACAAAGCCTCTGAACTGTTTCAAATGCTCAATGCAATCAGTGTGAAATGACAGAATGGTTGTTGTTCATACACACTCACCAGTAACTGTCAGCTTGATCTGTGTGATGTAAACCTTGTATCCATGATCAGATTCCCAGTCTGCTTCAGCTCCACACCAGTATTTCCCAGAGTCCTGCTCACTCACCTCTTTTCATACTCACACTGAGGATTTGATTTGCTCTGTCATCATGCAGAGAGAATTTCTGTTCAGTTCGTATTCTCTCTTCATGAACTGATATTTTATAAACACACCACATCAGCTGTTCGTCTGTTGCAGAGAAATTTGGGGTCACTCCTGTGGGATTCTGGGTATGTGCAGCTGAATATCGCATCTTCTCCTACATGGGCAGCCTTATTGATGATGTTTCCATAGTTTTGATCTGTTAATCATACACAATCATATTAATTATACAATATTATAAGGGCAGTGTGAAATTCTGTTTGATTAAATAATGAATATTTAGAGAATGGTGGCTGTTAGAATACTTTGTTTTATTTTGATGTTATATTCTTTTTCAGAATGTCTGTTGTTTTTTAGGTATTTATGTATTTCTACAGTCTGTATATCTTCTTCTAGACAGGAGACAATAGGTACCACTCTTCTTATCTTTGCAGTTCATGTCTAAGAGACCTGGATTTAGGCGTGGTTAGGCGGAACGTAAAAAAGAATCTCTGAGAGGTTAAAATCAGAATCTCCAATGAGGCCTGTAAATGGATTAATGTGGCTCTATGTCAGTGTTTTCTGTTCAGGTCGGCCTCCATCACACACTTCTGTTCAAGTCAATCTTAAGGTTCTCACCAAAGCTCTGAAATGTCTGAAAGGAAAAACAGCCAACTCATACACTGACTCATGTTATGCCTACGAGGTGGTTTTTGATTTCTTACAGCTGCTGAAACACTGATCTTAGCAAAGAGCTTACAGAACCGATCAGATATTAAGATATTAAATCCTCTTTTGTAATGTTCTATTTTTTTGGGTAGACCACATATGAAGAGTTACTCACCTTCTCTTACATTCAGCTTCACTTCAGTGTAGGTCTCTATTAGATCAGATACAGAAACAGCACACCAGTATGATCCAGTATCCTCTGTAAGCAGCTCTCTGATAATCACACTGAAGAATCCTGCACTACTGTTATCATGAACTGACCATCTGCCATCATGTTTCCATCCACTGTTTGGTTCTGGTTTTATTCCATTAAAACACCAATGATTTGATCCGATCTTACAGAAAGATTTGAGATTGTGGGAGTATTTATGATCATATCTGCACTTGATGTTGATTCCTCCTCCTGCATATGAAATCACATCTCTAGAGCCCAAAACGCCTATTAAAAAGAACATAATTGAAACTTAAAATCACATGCACATTATATAAAAAAGTATGTAAATGATTTGTGTTTTACAGGGAAATGCTTTGAGGGCTCTTCATGCTGTTTGTACGAGTATGGGAACAGCACATCTACATCCAGAGTCCCATAATGTTATTATCCTTATTATTAGTTATTAAGCTGCTTAACCCAATATTACCTTACCACATACATTAGCTGTTTTGATGACACATGCATTAGTACAACCCTAGACAATCAGAGAATGGTCATTAAGCCACACAAACCTGTAGCACATGGAAGTATCACCATCACTGGCTTGATTTATATGCAGGTTTTCACCATTCTAAAGGATCATCTGCTTCATTCCACACATTTCAGACTGACCTTAATAATTTAAATAAATTCTGACTGTAGTGTATAAATAAACATTTTTATTCTGAATAAGTTAATTATCAGTCAGATTATTAAATTGTATAAAACCGTAGTTATTGTAGCTAACACTGATGATAGAGAGTTTAGGAAAATGAACAGATTAAGAGGTAAAAGAAACTCACCTTTTACTGTCACTTTAACTGCTGTGTGGATGTCTAACACAGGTCTATCAACTCCACATTGGTACGTTCCAGAATCCCCTACAGTGAGCTCTCTGATCTGCACCAGGAACTCTGCTGAGCTGGTGTCATCATACAGTGAGAATCTTCCTGTATCTACCCACTGCTTTTTAAATTCTGTCTTTATTTGATCATCACAGCTTGGCCACGAACCCTTACAGAAATATTTTGGGTTTTGTTCGTATCCTCTGTCATACTTGCACCAGAGTAAGATTCCTCCTCCTGAATATCCTGTTACTTCCATGGAAGCTCCACCATCTAACAAAAGAGCAAATGCTTCCTTCATGCAACACTGCTGCTGATAGTGATGAGAATGTTGGAGTGCATTTGGTTACCTGAGATCAGACAGAGGGTGAAGATGAGGAGGATCTTCATTCTGAGTTCACACTCACAGATCTGCAGCCCAACTCCACTTCAGAAAGGTATTAAAGTCCTGTTCTGTTACACTCCGGTACTGCCTCTGTCCTCCTCTCTGGCTGTGCGGTTTCTTTGTCTGCTGCTTAAATAGGACGTTTTGTAATTTTCTCCAGTTCCTCTTTTTAGTTTACCGTTAGTAGTGTTGCAAACTGCTCAGGAAGTGAGTGTGTGTGGAAAGGGTGTGTGTGCAGAGCTGCAGTACGTTACATTTAAATTATTCTCTGACACTGCAGTGAACAATAAGTTAGTTGAATTGTGTTGCTGCAGCTACTATTGGACTCGGCATGTAAACACAAACATGGTGTAGCAGAATTTAAAATTCAGAAGAATCAAGAATGGCATTTGATCTCACAAAACTCACATTACTTTGTTGTATAGTGTCATAGTGAAGTCCGCCACACAACACCACCTCTACCACCTCAGACGCCTAAGGACCTTTAAACTACCCTCTGTTATGTTCGGATACCGACACACAAGGCTAGGAACCCAAGATCCAAGTCTCAAGCAGACGGACACCTGTAAAGTAACCAAGTAATTTATTAACAAAATGAATAGCAACAACCAAATAGAGCAATAATAAATGAAGGAAAGAAAATCAAAAATAACTGATACTAATAATATGCAGGAGCCCAAGACGTTTGGCGCAGGAATGGGGTGATTCAAGGTAGAACAAGCGGTGGGGTGTGGCTGACCCTCCCGACCAGCAAGGTCCCAACGTCCACGATGATAGCAGGAAGGCAGGACGGACAGCTGGACTGGAACTCCAGAGGTGGAATGGCAGGAATGATGACCAGATGGGAACTGCAAAACCAATGAGACTGATAACCGGAAAAGTAATGCTAGGGTGCCACCAGGGGCAAGGCGAGAGAACACAAACGAGAGCACAATAAGCTAATTAGCGTAGCAGCAGAGCTAGTGCTAGTGGCTAAACAGGCAAGGCTAAAGGCTAGGATAACACTAGCGGATACTCGATGGCAAGATAAACAGGATAACTATGACTTAGCAAATACAAGGCTCAAAATACCAGGAGCTTAGTACAGACCCGAGGAAGCTACCGGCTTGACCTGGGAAACTTGAAAAGCCGGATGGATACGCATGTGATGGGGGAGTTTGAGACGGATTGTAGACGGGTTAATAATCTTATCTACTGGGAACAGACCAACATACCTTGGCGCCAGCTTCTTGGACTCCACCTTAAGCGGGATGTCCCTCGCCGAAAGCCGGACCATCTGCCCTGGAGTGTTACACGGGGCTGGGTCTCCGAGTCATAGTTATAGTCATAGGACTAGTTAGTAGCGAGTCATGAAGAGCGCCTTCCGAGTGGTCTCCCAGATGTTCCGGCATTTCCTAAGGCAGATAACCCAGCAAGGCCTCAAAAGGCGAGAGCCTCGAAGCCGAGCTAGGTAGGGTGTTATGGGCATACTCCACCCCAATCCAGGTTCTGGCTCCGGGTGGCAGGATTCTGGGCGGACAGGCAGCGCAAAGTGGCTTCAATTTCCTGGTTGGCCCTTTCGACCTGCCCATTGGACTGGGGGTGGAACCTTGACGTGAGGCTGGGAGTGGCTCCAATGGCGAGGCAGAAGGCCCTCCACACCTGCGAAGTAAACTGAGGCCCCCGGTCAGAAACAATATCCAAGGGAATACCGTGAATTTTAAATACCTGGTTGAACAGGATCTAGGCCGTCTCCATGGCAGAAGGGAGCTTGGGCAGCGGGACCAGATGAAGGGCCTTAGAGAAACAGTCCATCACGGTAAGGATAACCGTATGTCCATCGGACGCCAGAAGCCCAGTTACAAAATCCACTGCAATGTGTGACCATGGTCGTCCAGGCACTGGCAGTGGCTGCAGGAGTCCTGCCGGGGGCTGGTGAAGGGCCTTACTGCAGGCACACGTGGGGCAAGCTGCCACAAACTGTCGGGTGTCAAGGTCCATGTTCCTCCACCAGAAATACCTCTTGAGCAGCGCGAGAGTACGGTGGTAGCCCGGGTGACCCGAGAACTTCGAATCGATAGACCCAGGGCGATAGGTAATGGTAAAGTTAAATCTCATAAAAAAAAATAATGCCCAACTGGCTTGGTGCGAGTTCAGTCTTTTTGCCCCTTGTATGTACGCCAGGTTTTTGTGGTCAGTCCAAATCAGGAACGGCTGTTCGGCCCCCTCTAGCCAGTGTCTCCACTCCTCCAGCACCAGCTTAACAGCAAGGAGCTCCCGGTTACCCACATCATAATTAGACTCGGCAGGCAAGAAGTGTCTAGAAAAGAAGGCACAAGGGTGAAGTTTATTGTCGGGACCCCCACATTGAGACAGGACCGCGTCTGCTCCCAGGTCCGATGCGTCAACCTCAAAGATAAATTTGTTTGCTGGGGTCCGGTTGGGCCAAGACCAGTGCAGATGTAAACAACCTCTTGAGCTTAGAGAAAGCCGCCTCAGCATCATGGGTCTAATGAAAGGGCTGCTTAATAGAGGTGAGATAGGTAAGCTGGGCAGCAACCTTACTATAATCTCGTATGAATTTGCAGTAGAAATTTGCAAACCCTAAGAACCGCTGCAGCTCCTTGCATCCAGTAGGTACGGGCCACTCTGCGACTGCCTGGATCTTGGCTGGGTCTGCCTTGATGCACCCCCTCTGGACAATGAACCCCAAGAATGGTACAGATGCGGCATGGAAAGGCACTTCTCCGCCTTCACGAACAGCCTGTTCTCCAGCAGGCGGGTGAGGACCAGACGAACATGCCTGACGTGCTCCTCCTCGGACCGGGAAAACACCAGGATGTCATCTAGATCGCAAAAAACCAAAATGGTTTAGAAAATCACGCAGAACGTCATTCATAAAGGCCTGAAACACAGCCGAGGCATTAGTTAATCCGAAAGGCGTAACAAGATACTCGAAATGTCCGAGGGGAGTGTTAAACCCGGTCTTCCACTCATCCCCCCGCTTGATGTGGATGAGGTGGTAGGCATTCCGCAGATCGAGCTTCAAAAAGATGGTGGCACCTTGGAGCAATTCGAAGCCCGATGACAAGAGGGGAAGAGGGTACCTATTCTGTCTGGTTATATTGTTAAGCCCACGGAAGTCTTTCTTGCCCAAAAAAAATCCCGCTCCTAGGGGAGAGGAGGAAGGGCGGACGAGACCTGCCGCGAATGACTCAGTGATATATTGCTCAATGGCCTCCCTCTCCGCGCGAGACATGTGATACAGTTGGCTGGAGGGGAGAAGGGCACCAGGCAGGAGTTCTATGGAGCAGTCGTAGGGCCTGTGGGGCAGCAGGCTCATGGCAAAATCTCGGTCAAACACCTTGCGAAGGTCGTGATAGGGCTGAGGCACCAGGGAGAGGTCAATGTCTTCAGAAGACCGAGAAGTGCACCGAGTGTTCATGGTGGGTGGAATAGTAGACTGGAGGCAGCTCTGGTGGCAGGCTTCGCTCCAGCCAAGGATCCTTCCCTGGCTCCAGTCAATGGTGGGGTTGTGGAGTTTGAGCCAAGGGAAATCATGAACCACCGAAGTCTTAGGAACCTGGACAATGGAGAAGGTGATGTTCTCATGATGATTGCCAGACAGAACCATTAGCAGAAGACAGTTGCGATGGGTGATCTCGGCCAGGAGCTTGCCATCCAGAGCGTAAGCCCGCCTTGGGGTCTCGAGGTGTTCCAGCGGTGCTCCGAGTCGGGTGGCGAGGTCACCATCCATGATGTTGTCCTCCGCCCAAGAGTCCACCAGGGCCTCCAAGAAGTGGGTAGTCCCGGCGAGGTGCAAAGTAGCTGGCAGGAGGAGTGACGGTCGCAGTGGTGCTGGGAGTCTAGGGGAAGTGCTCGTCAGGGCCCCCAAATTCACTGGCGAGCAATCCCTTTTGGCCGAACGGGGCAAGCTGTTATCGAATGGCCAGCAATCCCACAGTAAAAACATAGCCCGCTCTCTCTCTCTGGCCGGCGCGTTCCTGGTGGGTGTGTTTGGTTCGACCCAGTTGCATGTGTTCGGGTTCCTCCGGTGTGACCATGGGTGACGGAGGAGGTGACCGCTCGACCGGCGCAGTGAACTGGGTCCGCAGAGACGGGGACGCCTGGACAGGGACCTTTCCCTGGCGAACAGCCAGAGCCACCAAAGCGTCCAGACTGGGAGGGCACGAGCAGCAAGGTCATCCTTCAGCTGCTCAGACAACCCGGAACGAAAAGCCTCTTGCAAGGCTGTATCATTCCAGTGGGCATCTGCAGCCAGAGGGGGTGCAGAATCCCGCATTCCACTTGCAGCAGGGGTGGTCTGGCTCAAGGCAGGGAAGACAGAGCCCTGAGAGGAAACGATTAATCTTACTAGTTACAGCGGTAAATTGAGTGGTCAAAAGGCTGTTAGACTCAGCAAGAGAGCGCAGTAACTGGTCATGCTGGGACAGTCAGGCTTCTTGCCTCTGGACCAGCATACCGACGGTCAAGGGGTCGTCTGGCTTGGGACTTGCGGGTTCCATAATTGGCCAGATCGTTCTGTTACATTCGGATACCGACACACAAGGCTAGGAAACCAAGATGCAAGTCTCAAGCAGACGGACACCAGTAAAGCAACCAAGGAATTTATTAACAAAATGAATAGCAACAACCAAATAGAGTAATAATAAACAAAGGAAAGAAAATAAAAAATAACTGCTACTAAGTATACGCAGGAGCCCAAGAAGTTTGGCGCAGGAACGGGGTGATTCGAGGTAGAACAAGCGGTGCGGTGTGGCTGACCCTCCCGACCAGCAAGGTCCCAACTTCCACGATGATAGCAGGAAGGCAGGACGGACAGCTGGACTGGAACTCCGGAGGTGAAATGGCAGGAATGATGACCAGACGGGAACTGAAGGGGAGAAACAAAATATAAGCGAGGAAACAAAACCTGCCGTGGTAGCTGAAAACAGGGAGAACTGAACAGGGTGCAAAACCAACAAGACTGATAACCGGAAAAGTAATGCTAGGGTGCCACCAGGGGTGAGGCAAGACAACACAAACGAGAGCACAATAAGCTAACTAGCGTAGCAACAGAGCTAGTGCTAGTGGCTAAGCTAATCTGGAAAAAACAAGCAAGGCTAAAGGCTAGGCTAACACTAGCGGATACTCGATGGCGAGATAAACAGGATAGCTATGACTTAGAAAATACAGGGCACAAAATACCAGGAGCTTAGTACAGACAAGGTACCAGGAATCGTGCGCGGATGATCTGGCGGTCCACGGCTGCTTCATCTGGCATTTCATGGAGGCAGATGATGAGGAGAAATGTGGAACCCGTGTGCGGTGTCCATAACAAAAGCAGGATTCAGGATTGATGCGCTCACCACAAGGCCTACATAGTCAAACCTGACCATCGTTGGATTTCAAACAGAACCTGGAGTCATTGCTAAAGGCGATACGGTTCCAGTCTGTAGCAGTCCAGGTTTCTCGTTCACGACACCACTGCAAACCGAGGCGACAGTGGCTGGCTGTCAGTGGAAGGACATGTAATATGCCATGACAACAAATTTCCTTCTGCTAAGTGCCTGGAAATGGTCCGCGCACAAAAGTGTGTAGTGAAGATGCCCCCTGTGTCTGGATGGTGAATAACAAACTGAAGGAGCTGCTTCTAACTGTTGGTGAATCAAAAGATCCACTGGGGATCTGTCTGGGCTGTCTGGAGCCTGTTCACCATGTGTGTGTGCCCCCATAAAAAGTAATTTTAAACCTTCTTGTGGCAAGCCCCAGAGTCTAATTAAACCACACCTGTAATCATTTACATATCTTACCCATCTTCAGCCAGTTCTGGTGCCACGAAGTCTGGCTTTTAAGGTTTATAAAACATCTGATTATGACAATCTTACCCCTTTTTCCATGATAGGGGAAGCATCTCCAGGAAACTCTTCTGTAATTTACACCTCCATAAACATGACCAAGAACATGTGAGCATGGGTTTATTATCCTGTCATCTACCCTGTCATTAGCCCAAGTTAGTTCATTCTCTCTGGACCAAAACCTTTGATGTTGCGTCCTATTAATTTTTTTAACAAACCCATGGCTACACACATCTTGAATCAAAAGTCTTGACATTTACTGCCTCACATCCAACACATGGCTCCCTCACCCTAATAAATGTTTATTAATAAGCTGGTCATCAGAACAAAGGTTTTTGTTTTATTAAATTTATCATACATA